>JASDQU010014864.1:69714-84420 GCA_032191745.1 Picea mariana
GATTGCTCAACAGGAGGTTTTGGAAAGGGTAATCAAGGCAAGATACAAATCTCTGTCTGACAATTTCACAGAGACAAATGCAGCATTTGAGAAGTTGGCTCGTGAGAGTGTCAAAGACAAAAAGAGAAAGAAGAAAATCACCAAGGACTATAACAGTTTATGGTGGTTAGCAAAACGCCTTAAGAGGAAAAATAAGAAATTGAAGCATAAGCATAAGTCGCATCCAGATCTACAGGTACTGGTCCAGGTTGTTGTGAATATGCAGGGAGATAAATCAAAGACACACTAAGTTTTTGGTAAAACAACAGTTTTGGAGGTGGAAGTTTCCTTTTTGGCCAAGACAGAACTTTCACCAACGCAAAGGGTAAATTTACAACCAGTTAGCTGGTGAAAGGCAGAACTTTCACCAGCTAACCAGCAGATCAAAAGGCGAATTAGTTGGTGAAAGCACAAAAATAAATTTTTGAAAGCTAAGTTGGAGCAAGGCAAATTTTCAAGTATTAAAAGGGGTTTGAGAGCATCAAAGGATTAACCACTTAATCAAGAAACACTCAGCATCAGAGATTCGTGGAGATTTTGAAGACCATATGCTAAATTGGTCACCTAAAGTTTCGATTATGGTTAATTAAAGAAGTCCAGCTACAGAAGACAGGTGCCTTTACCTTTCCATGACACAATAGAGTCCTAAAGCTGATCAAGTACAGATGTCAAATATTGATATAGAAGACAGTTCGAGTTCTAGGAACTAGTCTTTGTTTATCGATTGCATTAGTTAGTTTATTTTCTATTTTTAGATACAGATCCAAGTTTTCAGGATCTTAAAAACTGATTGTAAAAGGCTATAAATGCCTATCTTTTCTAAGAGATAAGGGTTCAAACTGGGAATACATTTTGGCTACTGTATAGACTCTTATTGGATAATAGAATTACAGTCTCCTTTTGCTTTCAATATCTGAAATGTTCATGCATCTTTTTCTGTACTTTATTTCAGTTTATCTTAGCTTTTAAAGACTGTCATCTCTTTATTAAGCTCATAGACTTGAAGTGAAGGATTTCTTACTACCTTGCATTAAGCCCTACACCTAGTTGTATTTGGCAATCAAGATTAGTATTCTTCATCCTCTCCTTTAAAAATATCTGGTCTGATTATTGTTTTCTAAAAACACTGTTTCATGTGAATGTATGACGAGTTGTCTATTACATTAATCATTGAGTGATCCCATTGTTCCAAGCATACCTACACATTATATTCTTAAGTTACCAAGCATTCTTAGCCTACAACCCTAAGGAGTTTCTTGGAGTGATAATAGGTTCTACCAGATACTGACTCAAGGAAAAACATATATCTAGCCTGGTATTCGTCAGATACATCACTGAACCAATAATTTGTCTATACAAAACAACATCAACCAATTCTGACGAGGTATCTACCAGGAGCTTCAACTTCGTTTCCATGGGTGTGTACATGGATTTGCATTTCAACATGTCAAACCTCTTCATTTTAACTACATACTTCCCTTGGTTAAGGAAGATCTTCTCTATGCTCTACCAAACTTCAAGACCTAAGAGATAATGCATTTAGGTTTTCCATTGAACTCTGTAGTGAGCTTCTTCTGTAATTTGTGATGAAATTTTCTTCATCTTGTCAATAATACATCATCTACATATAGTAGTAACATCACTGGCTCATCATTCATAACCTTGAGATAGAGGTTAGAATCAACTTTACTCTTGGTAAAGTCCAAGCTCTTCAGAAAACCGTCAATTCTGCTATATCAAGCTCTAGAAGCTTGCTTCAACTTGTACAAATCCTTCTTCAACTTGAAAACCTGAGTCTTTCTATCTTCAATCTTCAAACCAAAATTTTCACATTACATTATACCAATCTGGTACACTTGCTCAGCTGCAACTTCAATCTACATAATCATGTGCTAGCACTATGTGCTCTTTGCAAAGCACTATTTGTCTCACTCCCTGAGAGTATGCCCTCTCCTCTTTCTGCAACTGTTCCTTTTGGAACTGGGACTTTGCACCTGCAGCTGCTCTGAAGCTGAGAATGACTACTTCATCCTCGCTGTGGCTGCTGAAATCTGTGAGTAACTCCTCTTATTCTATCACGAAAACAACTTCATCTGAAACTAAGAGTGGCTCAATAACTGATACTGAAGGTAGCTCTTCTTCTTTCATGGAGGTAGCTCTATCTTTTATTATAGTCATGTCTCTATGACCCAACTAATGTATTGTAGCAACTGTCACCCAATTTTAAATATGGGGATTTCTCCCCCCCTGCATCTCGTACTATTTATGAATCATGGTTGTTCTAGTTGTCTTCATGAATACTGGAACTATTTCTTCAATAAGTGTCTCGTCATAGTCTTCTCCCTTTTGCTGGGAGAATCCTTTGGACACACATCAGGCTTTGTACATCTGCAACATGCTTGCACTGAATAGAGCAATCTTGGAAGTCAATACTAACTTCTCTTCTAGTCTCACAAAAGAATCCATATCCTAGTCTTTTTGACTCGCTTCCTTCTCTGTTACTGAAACAAGGGAATCTTCCAGGAGATTTCATATCTCCTCTGAAGCTACAATCCAGTCTTCTCATGGAATCTGTCTCCCAGTCCTGGAAGTTGTCTCTTCATCTGATCCTTTATGAGATTATGCTTATCCTTGATTTCTTCTGAGTCTACAAGGATTTCATCATCTCTTATAGGGAATACTTGGTGTTGAATACCAAGTCTAAATATGAAAAGCTGAGTCAAACTTCATGTGAATTATGCTTCCCGTCAAGGTGGCTTCATTGACCTTTGAACAATTCTGCTGTGAGTTCTTGTTCTAATGTTCGGTCATCTTTGGAACCTTCTGCTCCTTACAATCAATCTCCATATGAGATACTCTAGATCTCAAAGGATAGTTTCTTCTTCATCTTCTTTGGTACATGAATGTATATGGTCATGTACATAGTCTGCTTCATGTCTAATCTAATTTATTGCCTTCTGCAACCTTCCCTAAGGATTTCTCAGGGTTATCACCTGTGACCTGAAACATGGTCAACAAAACAACAAGCAAGAATACTACTCTTTTGATGATAGTAATAAAACAATAGCATGAATAATCGTCATAGTAGCTCCTTTAGAGATTTCACTTGTGACCTGTCTGAAACAAGGATCAAAAGTAAGAAACACAATACGAAATGAGATCAACACTCTTCTAGTGTTGTGATCAAACATTCATCCAAGGTAACCTGGAATCAACACAAGAAGTTTCTCCTAGAGGAGATGTTAGTTGTATCTGATAAATGATTACATTAAGCATTTATCTCAAAATGCTCACATGCTGCCAAGCATAATGCTTTTCAAAAACTGGTACCTCAACTATAATGTTTACTTGTAATGGGGTAGTTATCAACTTGTCATGTGCAACTTTGAATCTTATCAACTTATTAATCAAACCTGGAACTTGGAGTCTTGTCCTCAAGAATGAGTGTGTGTTGCTTTTCTTCCAAGTGTCCTTCACTCAAGATGACAAGTGCTTTCTTCAACCTGTCCTCTGTACTAAGAAAATATGCTATCTTGACAAAAAGATGGGTTAGAGAATAAATTCTATGATCTCAACTTTAATCCATCTAATACATTGACTTCAATTTTGACCAAAGGTTAGTATGATGGTCATAAATTCAACATGAAACCTACATCAAAATAATGTCATAACAAATGGATGCATATCAGAATAATCAAACCCGGGTTGCATTATTTCTCTGAATGTGTTGGATCTTGAGATCCTTTTGGATCTATGGCAAGAGATCCCTTCTCCCGCAAATACCCTTTAAAGCTTAACAATTTAAACATATGTGAGTACATACCTCCAATAACATTTGCAGGTAGTGGCACCATCTGATAGCAACAATAATAATTACCAACTCTTAAGAACTTCAAGGGTGACTGCAATTGGTACTACAATTGATACTTCAATTGATACTGCAACTGATTATGAAACTGCAGCTGCAACTTAGGGTTTTATGAGGAAACCCTAAAATTTCAAACTTCAAATTTCGAAATTCTGATCCAGGGGCTAGATGCGCTGAGTTGAGGCGAGTATGATGGTACAGTCAGATTTCTGAAAATCCAAAATTTCCCCCCTCAAACTTGACCAACAGATTTCTGGACTGGTGCTTCTGGTTTTCTGGTACTTTTGGTACCGGTGAAAACTAGGGTTTCACTTTCTGGGAGTTCTATCCACTGAAAAGGTGCGCTGAAGGTGCCAAAGAGTTCCTTGGGCTAGGGCACACTTTTCTAGATGGATTTTGGGCTGAAATTCCTCTTCAATAAAAATTCCTAATTTTCTTGTACGACAACAATGACGTTTTTCCTTTTCTTGTGAAAGATGCTCTTTTCAGCTTAGCTATGATACCATGTTAGAGTTTAAGCTATTATTAAGCTTCTTTGAATTTACTAGATAACCATAGCATAGATAGGATGACTGAGAAAAACACAATCACAAGATACACAACATTTATCCTGGGAAACCCTCATGGGGGAGAAAACCCAACAAAAACTTCCTTAATATAGATAGCCAATCCAATGCCAAGAGAATAAACCAAACACTATAGAAAGTCCTCTCCCAAGTGATGCGCCTCTCTCTTCCTTCTTCTCCAACTGCAGCTCCAGACTTGCGCTCTAGATGATCGAATGAGTGAGTGAACAAATAAGGTGTTGGCCTCCTTTATTTATACAATATGGCAGGTGCTGAAAGGAGGTGTCTTTTCACTGGCAGGGCCGACTTCTCTTTCTGGGTGGTTAGAACCACCTTAATTAATTCTGGGGGCCGAATTCTTATTTTGCTTATTAGAATTAGGGTTTGACCAATCTGCAAAAGGGGATTTGGTCATTTACAATGCCCGACATGATCAATCCACAAAAGGGGATTGATCTAATGAATAATACATCAATAATAAATAGAATACTCTTTGCAGTTACAATATTTCAACAGATGTTTGCTACTTCCATGGCCTACCAACATGGGACATGAATGGTTGCCTTGATCTGAGCTGCAAACCCATGTTTGACTCCAACAACTAAGTCTACCCTCATGACCACTAGTAAGGAAGTGTGTATACACACACATTCAAAACATGTACAAAAGAAACACATTTAAGACTAATTTTGTTCATATGTATAATCTAATGTTTTGGATAAATATAATAATGTCATAATTGTTGCTCTTTAGAGCAAGATTATAATTGCCATCCCAAATAATATATGTTATAGCATTTAAATATTCTAAGTTTTACACAAAAGCATCAAGATCATACATTGCAGATGTGATTGCTAAAGAGAAACATGTTGTAATGGCTTTTCATTTCTTCCCTAGAATGTGCCTTATTCCTTTTCTTCCATCACATTATATCTTCTTATTCATCTAGAAATGAAGAATGTGTGTATGCAATAAAATTCTTTCTTAAACATTTGCGGTTACAGATAAAGATGTAAATAATTTTTATCCTGCAATAAATTTGGATTCTAGTGAGAATCGTTTTTTGTAATAAAAATGAACTTGCTCTTAAAATCTGTCTCTGAAGAGTTGTTGGAAAGATTGTTCTTATTTATGGAAAGGAAATGCCAAATGATCCAAATTTAAGAGGGAGTGGATGAAGCAGCGGATGTCTTTGTTAGTGATAATGAGAAAGATGCCGATGAATTAAATAATATCTTAGACATAATTAAATGTAAATTGACAAGTTTTAGGACTAGTCAGTTGCTTTATTGAATGCTTATTCACTTCTAAAGGGAGCAATTGTTTCCCTATGATGGAAAAAATGGACACTCATGCCAATTGTAAAGGCATTATTTTAAAACTTTCTTGACTTAGACTCAGACTCAACTGAGTTGACTGCCTTGACCTTAGAGGGCATTGACTTGGCCACCAAACCATTTTGGTACCAAACAGGGCCAATTCAACCGAGTTTATACTTGCTCGGTTTCCTACATGCCATAATAATGCTTGGGGAATTTTTTTTTGCTTGGCATGAAGTGATGCAAGCCAACTTGGAATAATATTATAAAATTCTTAAAGTGTAATGTCTCCATTTTTAAATCCTTCTGATTAATTGGAATTAAGTTTATATGTTGCTTTTGTTTCAGCATGGATATTTTTATTACCATGCTTTATTTTACGCTACGAGAAAGACGTGCCATGGAAATTTAAATAATTGTAAATTTTTCTATTTTGCAAATCAATAAAATAACCAAGGATGACTGAGGCAGGGGCACATAAAGAGGGGCTATGATACCACAAGAGGGGAAGAGTGAGGGGGTCCCAGGGGATTCACTCATTCATTCATCATGGGTAGAACACTTATGCATGTGGTAGAAGGAGAGGCGGTTGGATGTAGGGAAGAGATGAACTCATGCTTGCATTCGTGTGTTGGAGGATCAACTGATTCTTGGTCGCTTTGGGGGGAAATGCGATTGGCTGTAGAGTCGAGTTCTTGCTTTAGGTTGTGTGATGACCCAAGTGAATGGTTGGAAAGAGGGCATAGAGCCTCTTGGTCGAGGTTTCACCCATGAGATTTGTTGAGAGAGATGCATAGAGGACATGTTGAGTAAAGGGAGAAATTTGAATGACTGGGAGTTGATTATGGAAATAGAAAGTGAATTTCTGGAGAAGGGAAACAAATAAAAATAGAGACTTTTGGCTATGAATTTTTCAAGAACACTACTATGCTAGGTAATAGAACAACCATGGATGGAAGCCAAGAAGGCAACCATACTGTGGGTTGGAGAAACTAAGAAAGGAAGCCATAAAAATATGAGAAGTTTCAAGAACCAAGTGAATTCTACTGAAGTGATGGACACCAACTGGACCCTCTATGCTCACACATAAGAGTGATGGAGGGAGAGACTTCTGAGGGACTGTGAGTAGAGAAGGAAGGTATTATCCTTGTGCTATGTGTTGATATTATGGTAGCTGCGGGAGGTATTAGCCTCTACATGTAACCCTGGCGAGACTAGAATATTCCGGGAAGCAAGAAAAACCTTAAAACGTTGGATAATAACCCTAGGAGATAAGTCATCTCAAGAGAATATTTATTAGCCTCCAGAAGTAGAAGTCGGCCCAGTTAGGTCACTTAGAGGACTATAAATAAGAGGGCGCTAGAGCCCATTTGACACACTCACTCTCATAACTGCATAAGACCAATGGTGCGCAAGTTTGGGGAGGAGCTGCAGCTGCAGCTACTGCAACTGACATTTCTGTTTTGGCTTGGACTTTCTCTTAGTTATGGTTTGAAAATTTTCTTGGTTATGGTTTGTACTTTCTGCTTGGTACGCTAGCTCTGGAGATAGGTATGCTACTTTGGTTGGCTATTGTTTCTAGGGTTTGCTTCCATAATTATTTTCTCTGTCAAGGTTAAGGTGCTCGGGGGTGGCATTTGTGCCTATGGTTGGGTGAAAATATTGAGATATTGTCTATGGTAAAACGAGCACACCTATTTTTCTAATAGGTTATAGGCTCACACTATATTTGGACAGTCTAACTGCTTGAAGATAGATTGGGAGGATTTGCTTAGTTACAGTTACAGTTGCAGTCAAAGTTTTGCTGCAACAATGAAACCCTAACCCTCTTGTTAAGGCACCTTAAGTGAAGAGATTGACCTAATTCCTGGATAGCCTAGTGCACCCTAGCCTAGCGCACTTCCTGGTACTCTCAGCAAGCCAAGACGCCAAGTTTGAATTTTTGGTCAAAGTCAAAAGTTGACCAAGTCAAAGAAATCATGACTTACTCTATGAAGTCTAAAAACAAGTTAGAAGGGGCTTCTAACTTCAGAGCATGGAAGACAAGGATTGACCTCATCCTTTCCAAGAATAAAGTGTTGGATATTGTGAAAGGAAAGATCATGGAACCATGGTTTGAAGCATGAAAAGAGAAGGAACTTCAGAATGTTGTAGTTATGGAGAAGTTCAAGGACAATGACATCAATGCTATGAGCATCATAGTGGACTCTGTAAAGGACCACTTCATACCCTACATCTCTCATCTTGACTCATCCAAAAAGATGTACGATGCCATAACTAACTTCTTCTCAGTCAGAAACATTGGACAAGTAATGAGTCCGAAGAATGAGCTCCGTGACATGAAAATGAATGATGATGATAGCATAAAATCATACTTTGTGAGAATCTCTTAGTTAAGAGATCAACTACAAGCTACTGAAGAAATCATTTCAGAAAAGGAACTAGAAAATATAGTACTCAATGGCCTTCCCAAGACATGGGATGCATTTTCTGTAAGCATGAACACAAGAACGAAGTATCCTACATTTGAAGAGATTTAGACTTTTTGTGCACAAGAAGAATCAAGAATTATCGCAAAAGAGAAATCCCAAAGGAAATATGATGATCAAGCCTTCACAACAAAGTTCAAGAATTTCAAGAATAAGAGGAAGTTTGGCTTAAGGAAGAAACCAAATCAAGAAAAGGATATGTCAAAAGTACAATGCTTCAATTGTTGAAAATATGGTCACTACAGGAACCACTGTCTTGAGTTAAAGAAAAGGAAGGAAACATACGAAGCAACAATTTTGGAAGAAAAGGAACCCTCAAAGAAAGTTAAGCAGGATGGGGCAGACTTCTTCTTCTAGTCAAGGTAACAATATTCTTCTATAACATAGTTCTTGTACATACCATGTTTACATAGTTTCTATACATATCATGTGTATCTATTTCTTAGAAGATAAGATGGTCAGTGAAACAATACCTATGGAAGAATAACAAGATCAAGATTTCTATTACGAGGACTACAAGTCAAGTAATGATCATGAAAAATATGAAGTACGTTGACAATATTTGGTGACAAATTTCCGAGGAATCTATTATATAAGTAACAACTGCCAGATAGGCCGAAATCAGAATCAAACTTGAAGAGACCCAGAAGGAGTCAAATAAGAAAGAAGTCAGTAATAAAGAGGAAACTAGAATAAAACTTGTGACACTTTGCAGAAAGCAATAAGGATGCAAACAAAAGCATTGACTCTCTTAGATGGAGGGAGCTGATTGCATAATTCCAAAAGAAGAGCATGCATTCATGCATGAAGTTGATATTAGGAGGGAGCTAATACTAAATGATATGATCCATTGAAGAATCCGTGAAGATTATAAAGTATCTGTCCATGTTCCCCATTGGAAGTAGCAACCATGATAAGCATCACATGTTCAATTTGTCTCTTGAAGAAGTTTTCTTCTAAAAGAAGCCTTAAGTATCCTTGGTTGTCCATCTACATCTATGTTCCTATGATGAAAGGAAGAAGTTGGAATCTTCAGGAAGAAAGGACATGGAATCTATAGAAGAATACATGGACCCCAAAATTAAAGAGGAACATGAGGAAGCACATGAAGATTCCAAGAAAGAAACAAAATCCAGAACAACTAGTTATTATACCGAGAATCATAAGACTACCAGCATGGTTTGAACCCACTAGAAGCAGTCAAGCAGAAGGAATGGAAGTTGTGATGAAGAACAATGTATGTAAGAAATTGTGAAAAAGACTTATGTATGGAAGCATTGTGAGATTCAAAACTAGAGGTTCTTCCAGATGGAGGGAGAAGACTATGATGTCAACTTGTTCCAGTAAACCAGATATACCTCTTGCTGTATCCATGGATTGAAATTTACATGTAAAAGAATGTTCTTCCCAATAAAGAAAATTGAGAAAGAAGCTTATACCAGAAAGAGACCCATGTATGCAAATGGAAGAAGACCTTGTATGGATTCAAGCAACTTGATGCAGAGTATCTCATATACAACAGAAGCATGGTGAAAACTTCCTATGATAGAGAAAGTGTATCATAATGGTTACTCAGAAGTCCAGGATAATGGATTGCAAATCTATGGCTAACTCCCATGATGACAGATCTGAAGAAGTTGAGAGACTCTAATCTAGTAGACCCATCTCTGTATCGACAATTGATTGGCTCGTCAATGTATTTGGAAAATACTCAGCCATATATTTGTTTTGTGGGACGTTTAAATTATGATATACAACTGCATGGATTTATCGATTCGGATTGGGCAGGGAGTGCAGAAGACAAAAGAAGTGCTACTTGGATATGATTCAGTTTGAGCTTTGCCACAATGTCATGGGCTAGAAGGAAACAAAAGTTTGTTGCACTCAACACTACAGAAGCAGAGTATATTGCAACTTGTGATGATTTTATGGAAGCAGTGTGGCTCCGTAAGTTGGTTTATGGACTATTTGATCAGGTGCTGAATTCGACTATGATATATTGTAATGATCAGAGCTATGTGAAGCTTTCAGAGAACCCGATGTTCCATGACAGGTCGAAGCACATTGGGATCAAGCATTATATTCTTCGTGATAAAGTCTAGAGGGGAGAAGTGGTTCTCCAGTATATCTCCACAGATGAGCAGATATAAGATATTTTGGTAAAGCCCCTGTCCAAGATGAGAAGTTTGCGTACTTAAGGGACAAGATGGGGCTCGTGGAGATGACTTCCTTATTGAAAAAGGAAGTGATTACTCCGAGGTTGGGAGGGAGCACTGATATGTTGTTGATTTATGGACAATCATTTTTCCAGTTCGGAAAATGGTCTAGGATGGGCAGTTCCTTTCCAGTTCGGAAAGTGGTTCGAGATATCTGATGGACAGTTATTTTCCAGTTTGGAAAATGGTCCAGATCGGACAATCATTTTCCAGTTTGGAAAATGGTCCAGATCAAGCAGTCATTTTCATAATGAAAACGATCTGATAGATTGCTGATGTACCATAGACATCGATTCCCCTTGTGGCTAGTGTGGGGGAATGGTCTAGGACAATCATTCTTCTTGGCAATCACTCTGAGTAGTGGTCAAGTAGAATGGTCAGCCTCATCGAGTAGTCATTCTTTCGAAGTTCACAGTTGTGAGAAGTTTCAAAGAATGGTCTATTTTGGAGGTTGATGTAGGACAATCATTTCCATAGGAAATGGTCCGGACAGTGATTCCCTAGGGAAGACTCATTCTCTCTAGGTTGCACTGTGATTAGTGTCGGAGGAATGGCCCAATTAGGTGAATGGTCTAGGTTCAACAATCATGGACAAACATTCCCTAGGGCAGACTCATTCTCTCTAGTTTGCACTGTGATTAGTGCTGGATGAATGACCCAGTTAGGTGAATGGTCCAGGCTCATAAATCAGGGACAATTATTCTTCTATGCTTGGGAAGAATAGTCTAGATAGCCCATGGATGATGTTTTACCTTTTGAGGGAAGATGCTCTTCTAGATCTCACAGATGTAAGTGGAAGAATGGCCCAGATGATTCAATTTATATCATGATATTATTTTATGCAGGTTGATGTCAGATGATATGATTGTTGTGGAGACTGTATGTCTCTGGACAATAGTTGTATGCTACCGTGGTGGATGTGATCCACTGGTAGTGACTGTGTGTCATTGGTTAGTAGCCGTGTGCTACTAGGAGTGGTTGTGTACCACTGGGTAGTAGTTGTGTACTACTATGGATAGACACAATTGTGTTCTATTGGATTCCATTGTTCTGATTGCCATGGAGATTATCACTAGTGTTGGAGATGATTCCCATCTAGATGGATAGTTAGTATACTGATGGACATACATTCTCCCTGTGGAGAATGGTCCAGGATAGTCATTCTTCTAGGACATATGTCCATATTAGAAGAATGATTCTTGTATCACTCTGTGGAGTGAGTAACTTATTCAACATCATTCCCAATTACCCAGATGGAGTATGGCTTCAAGAGATGATGCAGTTGATGCTATCAGATGATACTGATAATGTTGATGGTGCTCATGATTTGACCATGAGATAGCCTATGTGGCTATGATGATGCTACTAGTTGAATGGTCTGTTTCTGCTCAATACCATTTCCTTAAATACCTCCCTAGCTAGGAGGGATTTTTGATATTATCGTCGATGCGGGAGGTATTAACCTCTACATGTAACCCTGACGAGACTAGAATATTCTGGGAAGCAAGAGAAACCCTAAAACGTTGGATAATAACCCTAGGAGATAAGTTGTCTCAAGAGAATATTTATTATTGAGTTATTAGCCTCCATAAGTAGAAGTCGGCCCATTTAGGTCACTTGGAGGACTATAAATAAGAGGGCGCTAGAGCCCATTTGACACACTCACTCTCACAACTGCATAAGACCAGTGGTGTACAAGTTTGGAGAGGAGCTATAGCTGCAGCTACTGCAACTGGCATTTTGGTTTTGGCTTGGACTTTCTCTTGGTTATGGCTTGGACTTTCTACTTGGTATGCTAGCTCTGGAGAGGGTACACTACTTTGGTTGGTTATTGGTTCTAGGGTTTTTTTCCAAAATTATTCTCTCTGTCAAGGTTAAGGTGCTTGGGGGTGACATTTGTGTCTATGGTTGGGTGAAAATATTGATATATTGTCTATGGTAAAATGAGCACACCTATTTTTCTAACACTATGTGCGACAGGTAGTGTGGGTTCCATAATAGCTGTGCTATTTCAATAAAACTCAGCAGTGAGACCCTTGGGTTGGTAATCTTTTGTCTTGAGACAGAGTAACTACCCTAAATTAGCCTAATTTTCCCTAGCGCTATCATAGCTCGGCTTGAGGGTGGATTTTTGTAGAAATAATAAGTGCAATAGAGCCTATGGTTGGGTGGGATGTTTCTCTACCTTAGTCATTTTGACATTTAACCTTCAAATAGATAAGTTCTTCCTCTGGATTGTTTATGCATTTGATTAATATGATGCACTTTGGTGGAGTGATTTATTGAATTGAATGATGTAGAATGAATGCTACATACTTTTTGTGTGAATGCAATTGATGGGCCCTTTGATTACATTTCCAATTACTTGGAGAAGTATCTAGAGGGTTTGCTCATTTAATTATCAATCCGAGATTTGTATGGAACTTGTGAACTATCGTGCACTATATGCATGAAACATGTATTCATACAATGATTTGGTATTGTAGTTCCAGTCTTAATAATGAAAATTACAAACAAAGTATAAATGTATTCAACGTTGGAAAATACACTAAGAGAAAACTTTTTCTTTGCAGTAAAGAAGCTGCTGAAACTAGAAATCAATTTTGCTAGAAATAAACTTCACACTTGTTGGGAAATAAACTTCACACTCGCTGAAACTAAAATAACTCATTCTAAAATTGAAACCAAACTTTGTAGGAATAAATCTCACTTGCAGAATTAAATCACAATTGCAGAAATAGATCACACTTTGCAGAGGTAAGTCACAATTGCAGAAACAAATCACACTTTGCAGATGTACTAAGAAAAAACTGTATACAAACAAAAAATCTGAGTAAACACCAAGAGTTGATTGAAAAAATAACTATCACCTGCAACGAGAATAACAAACCACACTTTTCAAATTAAAGCAAAGACTAATTTAAGAAATATACTAATATTACAACAATACTTGTCCAGGGAGCGAGCTCTATCTCCTTAGACAAATCCCTAAAAGAGAACCGCAAGGGATACTTAATCAAATCCACACTTCACAGACATAAGAACATTGCAAAAAGCTCGCACCAATACTTTTATTAGCTGAAGATCAAAATACAGGCAACAAGGTTGCAAAACGGGTTTCCTATCTCCTTTGAGGGAGATGGCTCTTATATAAAAACTAAGCTATTTGACTATTACACATACGGTCTTTAACAAAAATCGTTCATTGTTTTCTAAACTCGATTTTAACCAGTTTGAATCAGCTAACTCGTGATTCAATTATTACTCAAGATTGGATTCAGGTATGCACATTGGTTATCTAGATGCACATTGTTAGAATATCCATGCCAATTTCTGCTTATACATTCAAACCCATATCACTTCTTGGAAAGATTTCCCTCGAGTGACCCACATTCCTTTGTCCTTTGACCTTGCTTCCATAGGCCTAGGCTAGAAGTAGTTGGAACCATATCTCCTCCGCTTTTTCCCTTTCATTGAGCTCCTCAAGAAGTGGCTGTAGATGTGTTGTAGATTTCCTACAACCAATTGATGGTATGGATGCGGGAAATCTGTAGCTTTCCTGTAGCGCAACCATAATTTTGTTGTGGGGTCCTTGTCTTTCTTGTATTGTAAAAGAGCTGTAACAACTTCCAATCCGTGGTAAGTATGGTAATTACTCTAATTATTTCTGAATAGTTAGCAAAAGATAACAAGACATAAACTAATACATATCTCCTGCCAAAAGTCATTTTGAGCTAAAAAATGATGGAAAGTATGGAAAAAAGGTAGGTAGAGGGTATGCTTAATGATGCCAAAAAAAAGTGCAAAAAGGATGCGAAAATAGGGGCCCGTCATCTCCCCCCAACCGAGACTATTGCATGTCCCCATGCAATCTTGTTACTCCTCTTGTTCTGGTGACTATAATTATTTATGAGTAGTTAGCAATATATAACAAGACATAAACTAATAAATACCTCTTGCCAAAAGTCATTTCCATTACATTTTGTGATGCATATCTATGCTAAGTTTATGTTTCACATGTACCATGAGTATACCAACACACCATCACATTTTTATGGTTCGGGTAGGGGACATAGTTATGACAATCCTAGGGCCCATAGAGACCTTCCTGCTGTATCACCTCCTACTAGATTGGTATCATTGTTGAGAAAGAGTATCATTTTACCTTAGGAGTTATTCTACCTATCACATCTCAAATTTGATGTGGGG
>JASDQU010014864.1:87472-97928 GCA_032191745.1 Picea mariana
TAATATGTAGTGACGATGGTTTAATATATAGTAACAACGATTTTAATATGTATTGACAACAAATTTACCTATGCTCTAGTGCAACGATCTTATTCTTCTCCCGCGATTGAATCACATTTGATTAGCAACCTTATTTTACTCTGAGATTTCCCTTTTTAGCCAGCGTATTCCCAGCCTTCACACAAAATTCAACCACGTTTTTCATGGAATTTTTACACGGTATGCAACCACGTTTTTCTGGGCATATCACACAACCTTCTCACCACATTTGTTTTGGAGTTTTTACACAACATCTACCCCCGATTTATGGCTTATTAGAAACCCTTTTTACCCCATTATTTTCTGGGCGATTTACCCAATTTTGACTCTGCAAGTTCGCCCAGCCTTTAACACTGTGATTTTAATTACAAATTTACACTGCGATTTTACCATGATACCTGCTACTTACCACTGCGAAATTCATATTGATTGACAACGATTTTATATACAATGTGTGATATCGAATTTATTATTTATTGGAAACCATTAGACATATATATTGCGTGACTGCGAACTTAATAGATATTGGCATGCTATTATTGTAGATTTAAATAGCCATGATTTAATTGTAGAGTTAAATAGTCATTTTGATTTCACATAGTGTTTACACACAACAATTTTTATAGCCATTTCACACAACGAATTTGTGTGTCCGTTTCACACAACGAATTATAAATCCATTCTCACAGCGAATTTAATATATATTGATAACGATTTTATGTGTATCATGTGACTGCAAATTTAATATATTGACAACGATTTTATTTATGGTGTGACTGCGTTTGACATAGATAGCGATTTCATTTGATAGATTTATAGACAAGAATTTTATATTTCGTATTTATATATTTACACAGGGATATCATATATTTATAGACAACATGATAAATGCTTTACAACCATCTATTAATAGACAAAGATCTATAGTTAGTCAGCGTTATCATCATTAGACTTGTTACTGGGCAGTGATATTGATTGTTGACAACAAATATGAAAAGACAACGTTTTGCATGTGAACGTCAACATTTTTGTAGGTGAATGACAGTGTGGTATTATGGGAATGACAACGTTGTGATTACTACAGTGTATGACTGCGTTTTCATCTTATATATAATAGACAATTTTTTTATGATAGACAACATTTCATAAGATGAAAGCGATTTTATGTATTTTATAGACAACGATATCATAGGGTTGATAAACAACATTATCACATATTTAATGTACAACAATATAATATGTTTAATAGACTGCGTTGTTGTTGTTGACCACGAATAGTAATAGAAAAATATATTATTGTTAGATAGTGAAATGATTGATAAACAACGATTTAGTAACAATGAATGGTTCGCATGGTATCCCTGCGTACTGCTAACTTAATCTACTCTGGATTTCTTTCTTTTATTTTTAAAATGGTCAGGGTAAAGATATGTTGATTGTTGAATTCTTATTAATAGATAACATTTTATTGTAGAATGGATTCTTGAGGGAATATTTCATCGATGGATAATCTCTTCCTTTAAATGATGTATGTTTGCAATAGAATTTGTTGCACAAGGAATTTAATGTGTTGTATGATTGTTATAGTCGTCAGATTTCCCTTGTGTCTTGTTGACTTGTCGATTGACTACTTGGGTTAGTCGTCATGTGGTTAGACAGTTAATTCAATCTCCTAGCACGTTTAATTTAGCTTGGGTTAAATTTCTGGTTATGTTATGTTGTGCCATGGTTACTGTCACACCTATTTCCTTGTGACGACATGATTCCTGAGGGGATCATTGCATGACCTGACGGATAGATGCGAATAATAACTTAGCCAGAGTCTTGTGCTTCTGATGTGGGCATTTTGTTCGTTGTATTAGATGTTGGTACTTGGGTCTGTAACGCCTTATTGCGTTCGGTTTTGTGTGTCGTAGAGGTTTCTAGGTATTGGTCGTCGAAGTCGATGTGTCAAGTTATAGATGTTGTCCTTTATCTTGTAGGCATTGTCTTTCTTGTGTCGGGTGGGTAGCCGATTTTATCTGTCTATTGATTATCGCGTGTTTCGTCTAGTGGCATGATGTGCTAGTATGTCAGGTCATTGTTGTCTGTTTCCGTAATGCGTAAGTTGTGTTCTTCATCAAATTGTGTTGATTAATTGTTGTCGTTGATTTCCTTCCTGCTTTAAACAAAAAAATATTGCACTTCTTTGCATCACATGTAGTCATAACGACGAGGGTCGTTACATATGGCATCAGAGTTGGTTCAACCCTGCGACTGTGGATAGCCACACCTTCCACTGAATTATACACTTAAATTAATCAATTAGCGCTAATTAAAACATTAACCGGCCCATGAGTCACCTGTTGTTAGAGGATGTCGTGAAGGTTCATAACATGGTGCCAGGGGAGGAGGCGCGATGCCTCCAGTAGCACCTGCGCTAGAGGGGTCCAACCGATAGGGAGAAGAACATGTCTTGAGCGTGAACAATTTTTCACACGGGATGCGTTGGGTTTGACAAGGTGTTTCCAGGGATTTGACTAAGGCCTGGGAAAACTGTCTGTATTGAGATAAGGCCAGGGCGTCGGCACCCCCTGAGGGTCCACCGTGCGCTCTGGTCAGTACTGGTAGTTTTTTTTTTTTTTAATTTTTAATTTAATTTTATTTTATTTAAGCATATAGGGGCTTCCGCAGTGCAAGATATTAGATATTATTTTCGGGATTAACTGCGTAGTGTAAGTCANAAAACCGTCTATACTGAGATAAGGCCAGGGCATTGGCACCCCCTGAGGATCTGCCGCGCGCTCCAGTCAGTACTGGTAGCTTTCACAACGAACTCGAGAAGGCCAAATTTCCCGAGTTCTTTGGTGCCCCGGACAACGCAACAATTGAGGCATGGTTGGAGAATATGGCAATGTGCTTTGCACTTTGTGACTATACCTCCAACATGAAGGTCCACATGGTGGTATTTCAACTGAGGGGAGCGCTCTTCTATGGTGGAAGACGCTCCTGCCACATTTGAACATGGTCGTCGAAGACGTGTCATGGGAACTGTACGAGGAATAGTTCCAGGAGAGGTATCTATTTGAGGAATTCATTGAGAGTCAGCTCAATGAGTTCAACGCCTTGTGACAAGGCAGCCATACGGTGCCTGAGTATGAGACCCTTTTTATGGAACCTCTTCGGTATGCTCTGCACCTGAATACCAAGAAACTTAAGGTCAACCGGTTCGTGTTTGGCCTTAATGTCAACCTTCATGCAAAGGCTAGGATTCTGATACCTCGAACCTTGCATGATGTCATCCAAAAATCCCTCATAACAGAGGAGGATCTTATCAATGGAGCTCAGAGCAAGACTCCAGCGAGACCAGCAGGGCGAGTTTCATCTGGTGTGTTGCAGCATCAGACACTAGCTAGACACTCACCAGGATATCGTGGTTTCCAGAGAGGATTCACTTTCACTACACCTCGATGACTAGCGCCTCGGAAACAGACTCCTTACTAAGGACCACATCACCAGCAACAACGTCGACTGCAACAACAACAGTTTAGGCCTATTTAGCAGAACAAACCAGGATTCTAGGCCGGTGGGCTGTCAGCTTCTACTTTGAGTACCAGGAGTACTAGACCAAAGAAACAGTGTTGGACATGTGTGGAGCCACATTACCAGCGCGACTTCCCAGTGGAGAGGACTAGAGCATCTGGATCAGTTAGACCCAGTACTGTGGGAGATTTGGGAAAGGCTCATCAGATTCATGCAGCGATGAATAACTGCCAGGCATAGCACCAATCGACTGTGCTCGAGATGTTAGTTACCATCGCTAACCATAAATTTAGTATTTTGATAGATCCTGGTGCTACTGAGAGTTTCATTTCTGGTGTAGCGCTAAAAGGAATTAAGTTAAAGGCACTCAAACATGATGAGTTTAGCTTTGTAGAAATGGCTTCGAGAGCCAAAAAAAAAGGTTGGTGGGAAGGTTACGGGCTATAGCCTTAAACTGGGAGAGTTTGTCACCAGGGCCAACCTGTACGACATGATCTTAGGATCTTATGACATCCTGATCAGTATGGACTGGTTGGAATCACATGAGGCGATACTCAACTGTAAGACAAAACGCTTGAGATTGGTCGATGATGAGGGTTAGAGACGCGTGATTGCAGGTCAAAAACAGGGAGTTTCCCTGAGGTTCATCTCTTCCTTGCAGCTACGGAAGAGCATGCACAAGGGATGTAAGATTTATGTGATCCTTGCGTTAAATGAGAAGGGAGTAGTAGAAGGCCTAGAACACCTTCCAGTGGTGAGAGAGTTTGCGGATGTCTTCCCTGAGGAGTTACCTGGGATGCCGCCGGAGAGGGAGTTAGAATTTAACATAGAACTAAAATCAAGGATTGAATCGATAGCAAGAATGCCTTATCAGATGTCGACCCCGGAGTTACATGAGTTAAGAATGCAACTAAAGGAGTTGTTGGACCTAGGACTTATACATGTAAGTGTGTCACCATGGGGTGCACCTGTTATTTTCATACGAAAGAAGGATGGGTAGTGGAGACTCTGCATTGATTACCGTCAATTGAACAAGGAAACGATCAAGAATCAATATCCATTATCGAGGATTGATGATATTTTTGATCAGATGAAAGGCGTGACAGTGTTTCCAAGGATCAAATTGAGATCAGGGTATCACCAGTTACGAAGAAAAGAGGATGACATCCATAATACCACCTTTAAGACGAGGTTTATACATTACAAGTTTACTGTTTTACCTTTTGGATTGACGAACGCACTAGGGGTATTTATGATTTTGATGAACGAAGTGTCTCAAAAATACTTGGACAAGTTCTTCCAAGTGTTCATTGATGATATTTTGATATACTCTCAGACTATGGAGGAGCATGACGTACACTTGCGCTTGGTACTACAATGTTTGCGAGAGAACAAATAGTATGGGAAAATGTCTAAATGCTCATTTTATCAATCGAAGATTCACTAATTAGGGCATGTCATCTCCAAAGAAGGTATCATTGTGGATCCCACAAATGTCGAGGCTATTATGGAATGGCCTGCACCGATGAATTTCCCCGAAGTGCGTAGCTTCATGGGTTTAGCAAGATACTATCAATGGTTCATCGAGGGTTTTTCAAAGATAGCAAATCCGATTACAGAATTGCAAAAGAAGAAAAATAAGTTTGTTTGGACCAAGAATTGCATGGAATCATTTTGGAGACTCAAGGATCTGTTGACAACAACACCGATACTAAAGTTTTCTGACATGGATGCAGAATTCTTGGTATGCACTGATGCATCCAATATGGTCGAGTGATCTCTTACATCTCGAGAAAGTGGAGAAGGCATGAGGAGAACTATGTGACCTACGATTTGGAGTTGTTAGCCATTTTTTATGCCTTGAGAGTTTGGAGACACTACCTTATTGGATGAAAATTTGAACTAAAAACAGACCACTATGGGCTACAACACATCTTTACGTAAAGCGACTTGAACGCACGACAACGACATTGGTTGTAATTGCTTAGCGAGTATGATTTCAAGATTACTTACATAAAGGGAATAATGAATAGAGTGGCGAATGCGTTGAGACAGAGACCATGCACCTTTTCGATGATGCCTCTTCAGACGAATCTACGTGAAAAGATTCTAATTTTACAGCGCGACGATGATTGGTACAAAGAGGTCAAGGATTTTATTGGACAAAACTCAATGATGGTACCAAAATTTGAAGTATTTACTTTGGAAAAATGAAGGATTATTGAGCTTTAAAAGTCAAATTCACGAACCGCCCAACGACGAGTTGAGAATTTTGATCCTAAACGAGGATCACAGAGTAGTGTACATGGCTCACCTAAGAGTCACGAAGATGAGGGTTGACCTTAAACCCTTATTCTTCTGGAAAGGAATGAACACACACATAGTAAACTACGTGGCAAGATGTCTAGAATGTTAGAAGGTGAAAGCTGAACATATACATCTAACAGGATTACTATAGCCACACGCTATTCCAGAATCGAAATGGGAGGTCATTTCGATGGATTTCATTGTTGGATTTCCACTGACGACAAGGAGACACGACTTGATTTTTGTGGTAGTCGACACTCTGACGAAGAGTGATCATTTTGTTCCTCTGCATACGACGTATCAGGCACTTGACATAGCTAGAGTTTTCATTAGTGAGATTGTGAGGCTACATGGTGTGCCTAAGAGGATTATATCCGATCAAGGATTAGTGTGTAATGGATGATTTTGGACTAGTTTCCAAGAGGCCTTGGGAACCCTACTTAACTTTAGTACCACGTATCACCCGGAGACAGATGGGTAGACCGAATGAACAAACCAAATCTTGGAGGATATTTTGTGTAGGTATGTGATGAACCAACAGAAGCATTGGGAAGAATTCTTGCCACTGGTAGAATTCACATATAACAACAGTTATCAAGGCACCATTAAGATGACACCTTTCAAGTTTCTTTATGAGTGACCATGTTGGACACCTTTGAGTTGGGACCGACTTGAGGATAGGGTCCTGGTGGGACTAGAAGCGATCCCAGAAATGGAAGATCAAATGCAAACTATAAGACAAAGGATAAAGGAAGCGTAGGATTGACAGAAGAGTTATGCCTATGTGCATCGTGTCGATCGTAGTTATGAAGTTGGCGATCGAGTAATCTTACGGGTGAAACCACATAAGAGTTCGACCATGTTTGGAAGGGGTACTAAAATCTCTCCTAGGTTTGTGAGACCTTTAGAGATTGTGGAAAAGAAGGGGCCCGTGGCCTATTGACTATCCTTGCCTGATCCTTCAGGCATATGCACAATGTCTTTCATTTCTCTATTTGGAGACATTACGTTAGTGATCCTACACATGTTGTTGACATGAGTTCCTTGTAGGTAATGGACAAGGGTGCTCTCATGACAGAGCTGATCCATATCCTAGACCATCACATTCGACAACTACGGTGTCGAACAATAGATCAGGTCAAGGTCTAGTGGGACAACCATAGTCCACACTCAGTGACCTGAGAGGACGCATACGATATGCACCAACAGTTTCCATTTTTGTTTGATAGATAAAATTATGATATTGTGATACACTTGTATATTGTGAAACATCGGGACGAAGTTTAAAACAAGAGGGGGTATATGTAACATCCTGCTCTTGTGCGCACTGAGAAAACTTATTCTTTGAGGACACTTGCTTGCAATTGATCCGGGTTATTATACTATTGGTTGTTTTGATTGTGATTATGAGATATTATGGATTTGATGATATGTAAATTTTTTTTTATTTACATAGATAGGTGCTATTGATTGGGTCATCCTGAGTGTGCAGGACTTTGGACATTGAGAATGTAGAGGCATCGATGAAACCCCTTGTACTCCAGATCGAGTCAGGGAGTGGACTGTTAGGGTTTGAATGTTGTTGATGTGACATATGTACATATGATTATATGTTATGATGATTGATTATTATTGCTAACATGATTCACTGATGGATGTAGATTGATGATAGTTTGTCGACCAGACTCACATATGAAGTAGAGGGGTCATGCACGATAACTAGAGACATTGAGGGAGAGGTGTGGCAGTAGCCCTGCCACAACTTACTAGCACTCCCGATGTGGCTCGAACTACAGGTTAACGATTACCTAGTTCAAGAAGACCCACGATGTTGTGAGGGTAGACTGTGATAGCCGCTCACGATGATTCTAAGGGGCACACAATAAGGTAGGGGCCTTATTCCTTAGAGACCCTTAGTCTCCCACAATATCACCTGGAGGAGTATTGACTCCAGGGGTTTGACATCTACCAATTCAATCAAGAGGTGAGTGGCACCCTTGGAGCATGTACTATGTCTTGAAGGGCACATTGCACAAGGGAAATAGAAAGAGACGAGTGGCACCCTTGGAGCACATAGTGCGTCTTGAAGGGAACATCGCGCAAGGAAAATAGGAAGAGGCGAGTGGCACCCTTGGAGCACGTAGTACGTCCTAAAGGGCACGTCGCGATTTTAACTGGTAAGTGAATAAACTAGTGCCTAGAAAAATTATGCCTCCTTAGTACCTAGACGACCTTAAAATGAATGATGTGATAAGTAAGGTTTAAAAACAATTTTTCCAAAAAAAAAAAAAATGTCGTCCACCCTAGTGAAATTAAAACCTAGGTCTAAGTAGAACAGGTGGTCAATAAATAAATAAATAAACGTGTAACAAGAAGGGGGGTAAGAAATTCAAACTTATTTATTAAAGTCAAAATTATAATGTAGGATTAAATTTTAAAAAATGGGGTAATGGTTGTTTTTATCTACACTTGCTAAATTAATTTTAATTAAAAAGGAAAAAGGGTAAATGGTTGTTTTATGTACACTTGCTAAATTGTTTTTTTTTGTTAAAAAGGAAAAAGGGGGAAACTTAAAATAAATGGGAAGCTTAAGGAAAAGGGGAAACTTAAAGAAAATGGGAAATGTAAAGAAAAAGCAGAACATAAAACTTAGTAAGGAATCTTTCCCTTGGAATTTTCTAATTATGAACTCAACTAGGAATTAAGTAAGGCATAAGCCATTTAAGAATTGTAAGGGAATTTTGGGACACCGAGGAGCATTTTTAGGAATTTTCTAAGGTGGATGAGGGAAATAGGAATATTTAATTAATTAATAAAATTGATTTTCTGGTGCAACTAGGGGATCAGGTGACATGTGTACGGGGGAGGTTTTTCGAAGTTAATTAAATGAAAAGGTAATTTAATGAGAATTTGGGAAACTAATTAATTGAAAAATCTATAAAAAGGATGGAGGAGGAGGAGTATGGATCTCATCCTTTTGCATAATGTTACGCTGCTAAAATTTTATCTTGACTGAACTTTCTCTTGTGGGAGTTGGGATACCCAGCTCGGGTAACGAGTGGTAGCTCGACCTTGTGAGGTGAGTTGGGTGATAGCATTCTCTAGTATTGTGTGTGTGGCCCCTTTGTGGCTCGGGGGGCTCAAGGCGAAGAAGAATACCCCTAGCATTGACTGGGAGGTACCGGTGAGGTCACATGGTTGGCAAGTGGGAGCTGGATGGAGCGTGCGCAGGACAACAACTTCAGAGCATTTGTGTTTGGCTAAGGTATGCCTATTAAAGTTGTTACTTACAATGAAATTTAATTTACACATGTTATTTTTTTGTGCTCGGTTTAAGATTTCATTGCCATGAGCTTTAATGCACATGCTTCCCTACGATATTTGTAATCTCCTTGCTCAATGTATTCTAAATTGATTTCTCATGGCGAACCTAACCTTTAATTGTAATGACTTATCTGCATTTGTTTTATTGATTAATACGAAGAAAAAATGATTTTTTATCGTCTGTTCTCTATCCCTTAAGTTATTATTCCATGCTTGAGCAGTCGGCCAGGAGCTAAATTGACATTCGTCACTCCGATGTTTAAAGACTTGTAGATTCAAATGCCCTGCTGTCCTGTGCATGGATAATAAATAAAGAATATTTTTTCGCCCAACTATCTATCCCTTACTTATATCTAAGTTTGTATCTTATGATTAATCTTCGATCGCTTCGTTTTTCCTTTATGCATAATCCCTGCGTCCTTCCCATAATTTTATCTCTGCATTTTCTTGATTGGTATAATCTCTGCGATTTTAATGATAAATCCCAACACTTTGTTTGGTATGTTGATTGTGATTTACATATATAGTGACTGCGATTTTAATATGTAGTGACGACAGTTTAATATATAGTAACATCGATTTTAATATGTATTGATAGCGAATTTACCTATGCTCTAGCGCAACGATCTTATTGTTCTCCTGCGATTGAATTGTATTTGATTAGCAACCTTATTTTACTCTGAGATTTCCCATTTTAGCTAGCGTATTCCAAGCCTTCACACAACATTCAACCACGTTTTTCATGGCATTTTTACACAGTATGAAACCATGTTTTCTGGGCATATCACACATGCTTCTCACCATGTTTTTTTTGAAGTTTTTACACAACATCTACCCTCGATTTATGGCTTATTAAACATGCTTTTCCCCCCATGATTTTCTGGGCAATTTACCCAGCTTTGACTCCACGAGTTCGCCTAGCCTTTACCATTGCGATTTTAATTATGACTTTACACTGCGATTTTACCATGATACCTACTACTAACCACTGCAAAATTCATATTGATTGAAAACAATTTTCTATACAATGTGTGACAACAAATTTATTATTTATTGGCATCCATTAGTCATATATATCGCGCGACTACGAACTTAATAGATTTTGGAATGATTTAATTGTAGAGTTAAATAGCCATGATTTAATTATAGAGTTAAATAGCCATTTCGATTTCACACAGTGTTTACACACAACAATTTTTATAGCCATTTCACACAGCGAATTCATGTGGTCATTTCACACAGAGAATTATAAAGCCATTCTCAC
>JASDQU010014864.1:98028-120349 GCA_032191745.1 Picea mariana
GTGGACTGTTAGGGTTTGAATGTTGTTGATGTGACATATGTACATATGATTATATGTTATGATGATTGATTATTATTGTTGACATGATTCACTGATGGATGCACATTGCAGACTGATGATAGTTTGCCGACCAGACTCACATATGAAGTAGAGGGGTCATGCACGACAACTAGAGACATTGAGGGACAGGTGTGGTAGAAACCCTACCACAACTTACTAGCACTCCCGATGTGGCTCAAACTATAGGTTAACGATTACCTAGTTTGAGAAGACCCACAATGTCGTGAGGGTAGATTGTGACAGTCGCTCATGATGATTCTAAGGGGCACGCAATAAGGTAGGGGGCTTATTCCTTAGAGGCCCTTAGTCTCCCACAATATCACCTGGCGGAGTATTGAATCCAGGGGTTTGACGTCTACCAAGTCAGTCAAGAGGCGAGTGGCACCCTTGGAGCACGTAGTGCGTCTTGAAGGGAACGTCGCACAAGGAAAACAGAAAGAGACGAGTGGCACCCTTGGAGCACATAGTGCGTCTTGAAGGGCACGTCGCGTAAGGAAAACAAAAAGAGGCGAGTGGCACCCTTGGAGCACGTAGTACATCCTGAAGGGCACGTCGCGATTTTAACTAGTAAGTGAATAAACCTAGTGCCTAGAAAAATTATGCCTCCTTAGGACCTAGATGACCTTAAAATGAATGATGTGATAAGTAAGGTTTAAAAACAATTTTTCAAAAAAAAAAAAAAATGTCGCCCAACCTAGTGAAAGTAAAACCTAGGTCTAAATAGAACAGGTGGTCAATAAATAAATAAATAAATAGATAAACACGTAACAAGAAGGGGGGTAAGAAATTCAAACTTATTTATTAAAGTCAAAATTATAATGGAGGATTAAATTTAAAAAAATGGGGTAATGGTTGTTTTTATCTACATTTGCTAAATTAATTTTAATTAAAAAGGAAAAATGGTAAATGGTTGTTTTATCTACACTTGCTAAATTGTTTTTTTTTGTTAAAAAGGAAAAAGGGGGAAACTTAAAAGAAATGGGAATCTTAAAGAAAAGGGGAAACTTAAAGAAAATGGGAAACGTAAAGAAAAAGCAGAACACAAAACTTAGTAAGGAATCTTTCCCTTGGAATTTTCTAATTATGAACTCAACTAGGAATTAAGTAAGGCGTAAGTCATTTAAGAATTGTAAGGGAATTTTGGGACACCGAGGAGCGTTTTTAGGAATTCTCTTAGGTGGATGAGGGAAATAGGAATATTTAATTAATTAATAAAATTGATTTTCTGGTGCAACTAGGGGATCGGGTGACACGTGTACGGGGGAGGTTTTTCGAAGTTAATTAAATGCAAAAGTAATTTAATGAGAATTTGGGAAACTAATTACTTGAAAAATCGATAAAAAGGATGGAAGAGGAGGAGTATGGATCTATGGAGGAGTATGGATTACGTTATGTTGCTAAAATTTTATCTTGATTGAACTTTCTCTTGTGGGAGTTGGGATACCCAGCTCAGGTAACGAGTGGTAGATCGACCTTGCGAGGTGAGATGGGTGCTAGCATTCTCTAGTATTGTGTGCGTGTCCTCTTTGTGGCTCAGGGGGCTCAAGGCGAAGAAGACGACCCCTAGCGTTGGCTGGGGGGTACCGGTGAGGTCACATCGGTTGGCAAGCAGGAGCTGGATGGAGCATGCACGGGACAACAACTTCAGAGCATTTGCGTTTGGCTAAGGTATGCCTGTTAAAGTTGTTAGTTGTAATGAAATTTAATTTACACATGTTATTTTTTTGTGCTCAGTTTAAGATTTCATTGCCATGAGATTTGTTGCACATGCTTCCCTACGGTATTTGTAATCCTCTTGCTCAATGTATTCTAAGTTGATTTCCCACGGCAAACCCAACCTATGATTGCAATGACTTCTCTGCATTTGTTTTATTGATTAATACGAAGAAAAATTGAGTTTTTATCTTCTGTCCTCTATCCCTTAAGTTATTATTCCGTGCCTGAGCAGTCGGCCAGGAGCCGAATCAACGGTCGTCACTCCGGTGTTTAAAGACTTATAGATTCAAATGCCCTGCTTTCCTATGCATGGATAATAAATGAAGGATATTTTTTCGCCCAACTATCTATTCCTTACTTATATCTGAGTTTTTATCTTATGATTAATCTTTGATCGCTTCATTTTTCCTTTATGCATAATCCCTGCGTCCTTCCCATAATTTTATCTCTACATTTTCTTGATTGGTATAATCTCTGCGATTTTAATGATAAATCCTAGCACTTTGTTAGGTATGTTGACTGTGATTTACATATATATATTGATTGCGATTTAATATAGTGACTATGATTTTAATATGTAGTGATGACGGTTTAATATATAGTAACATCGATTTTAATATGTATTGACAGCGAATTTACCTATGCTCTAGTGCAACAATCTTATTCTTCTCTTGCGATTGATTTGCATTTGATTAGCAACCTTATTTTACTCTGAGATTTCCCATTTTACCTAGCGTATTCCAAGCCTTCACACAACATTCAACCACGTTTTTCATGGCGTTTTTACACGGTATGAAACCACGTTTTTTCTGGGCATATCACACAACCTTCTCACCATGTTTTTTTTTTAAGTTTTTACACAACATCTACCCTCGATTTATGGCTTATTAAACACCCTTTTCCCCCCATGATATTCTGGGCAATTTACCTAGCTTTGACTCCGCAAGTTCGCCCAGCCTTTACCATTGTGATTTTAATTATGAATTTACACTGGGATTTTACCATGATACCTACTACTAACCACTGCGAAATTCATATTGATTGAAAATGATTTTCTATACAATGTGTGACAACAAATTTATTATTTATTGGCATCCATTAGACATATATATCACACGACTATGAACTTAATAGATTTTGGAATGATTTAATTGTAGAGTTAAATATCCATGATTTAATTATATAGTTAAATAGCCATTTCGATTTCACACAGTGTTTACACACAACGATTTTTATAGCCATTTCACACAGCGAATTTATGTGGCCATTTCACACAACGAATTATAAATCCATTCTCACAACAAATTTAATATATATTGATCGCGATTTTATTTGTATCGTGTGACTCTGAATTTAATATATTGAAAATGATTTTATTTATGGTGTGACTGTGTTTGACATAGATAGCAATTTCATTTGATAGATTTATAGACACAAATTTTATAGACAAAATTTTTATATTTCATATTTATATATTTACACAATGATATCATATATTTATAGACATCACGATAAATTATTTACAACCATCTATTAATAGATAAAGATATATAGTTAGTTGGCATTATCATCATTAAACTTGTTACTGGGCAACGACATTTATTGTTGACAACAAATATGAAAAGACAACGTTTTGCATGTGAACATCGACGTTTTTGTAGGTGAATGACAGTGTGGTATTATGGGAATGACAACATTGTGATTACTGATGTGTATGACTGCATTTTCATCTTATATATAATAGACAACAAAATGTTTATGATAGACAACATTTCATAAGATGAAAATGATTTTATATATTTTATAGACAACGATATCATAGGGTTGATAGTGAACATTATCACATACTTAATGCACAAAAATATAATGTGTTTAATATACCACAATGTTGTTGTTGACCGTGAATAGTAATAGACAAAGATATTATTGTTAGATAGTGAAGTGATTGATAAACAATGATTTAGTAACAATGAATGGTTCGCATGGTATCCCTACATACTGCTAACTTAATCTACTCTGGATTCCTTTCTTTTCTTTTTAAAATGGTTAGGGTAAATATTTGTTGATTGTTGAATTCTTAGTAATAGATAGAATGTTATTGTAGAATGGATTCTCGAGGGAATATTTCATCGATGGCTAATCACATCCTTTAAATGATGTATGTTTGCAATATAATTTGTTGCGCAAGGAATTTAATGTGTTGTATGATTGTTATAGTCTCATATTTCCCTTGCATCTTGTTGACTTGTCGATTGGGTGCTTGGGTTAGTCGTCATGTGGTTCGACAGTTAATTCGGTCTCCTATAATTTATCTTGGGTTAAAGGTATGGTTATGTTATGTTGCACCATGGTTACTGTCATGCCTATTGCCTTGTGACATCATGACTTCTGATGAGGGGATCATTGCGTGCCCTAATGGATAGATGTGAATGATAACCTGGCCAGTGTCTTGTGCTTTCGATGTGAGTGTTTTGTTGATTGTATTAGATGTTGGTACTTGGGTTTGTAATGCCTTAATGCATTCATTTTTGCGCGCCGTAGAGGTTTCTAGGTACTGGTCGTCGAAGCCGATGTGCTGGGTTGTAGATGTTGTCCTTTAGGTTGTAGGCATTGTCTTGCTTGTGCCGGGTGGGTAGTCGTTTTTATCTGTGTATTGATAATCACGTGTTTCGTCTAGTGGCATGATGTGCTAGTATGCCGGGTCATTGTTTTCTGTTGCCTAAATGCATAAGTTGTGTTCATCGTCAAGTTGTGTTGATTAATTGTTTTCATTGATTGCCTTCCTGCTTTAAATAAAAAAAAAATTACACTTCTTTGAGTTGCATGTAGTCATAAAGACGTGGTTCGTTACAGTTAAATTTTTATTAGTTCATCCTCACTTTATTCACATCTCTCATTCAAATTATACATGGTAAAGGAAATAATGTTTTTGGTGTTCCTCCATCCCCACCAGAGAATGATCCCATAATTGAGATTGAATGTCCACATATACTCTCTACAAAGATAAGTACTTAACTTTAGTGCCTAGTTGATAAGCTACAAATTTTGAATCATTTCAACCAAATCCAAATTATAAATTAGTTTTTGAAATAATGATTATAGGATTTATTTATTAATTTGATTTTTTACATGTAATATTTTCACACAAAGGTCCAGGTACATGGGACTCTCGATTCCGTAGTGATGTGGTCACATGAGTGGGATGCAACACTTAATCAACATTTGGATGAGGCCCCATTGACAATCCTAGGATCTTCCATGCGAAATTAGATGCCATATACACAAACTCAGATACCATATACACAGTTTACCATTGATTCAAGGTAGGTGACTTTATCCATTTAGTTAAAATTTGAAAATATTGTCAACTTGTAAATATTTTACTTAGAAAAGTTATCTAACTAGTTTTTACTTTCACATGTAGTTCAATGCACTAGAGGGTATTTTTAAGAGTTATTTTGATGTCAATTCTCCTACGGGTGATGAGAGGGCTGGTGAAGGTGGAGGTGACAATGCCGATTATTACAGGTGTGATAGGTTGCTTGGTACAAGATATAGTGGTGGTGGTGGTAGTAATGAGGCTAGTGGTTTGGAATTTGGCTTCCATATATGCACATTTATGGAAGTTGGATTTTGTATATGCGCATTTACAGAAGTTGAATTCCGTATATGTGTATAAAAATAAGTGCTCACGCTTATATGAATTTATGGAAGGAGGCTTCCATAAATACATTATACAAAAGTCCTTCTATATATGCACATTTACAAAATTGGGCTTCCATATATGCACATATATAGAAGCTGACCAATTCCATATATGTGCATATATAGAATCCACATATAAAAAATTCGGCTTCTGTAACTACTCATTTAGAAAATCACTTCCATATATGCGGATATATAGAATCCAACTTCCGTATATGTGCATTTACAGAAGCCAACTTCCACACGTGCATTTATGGAAGCTAGCTTCCACATATGCACATTTATGGAATTTGGCTTTCGTATATGCACATTTATGGCTGGCGACTTATGTATATGTGCATATATGGATGTGATTTTGTAAATTGCATTTATTGAAGGTGGGTTCCATAAATGCGTATTTATAAAAGGAATCTTTCGCATATGTGCATTTACAAAAGTTGGCTTCCGTATATGCACATTTATGGAAAGAAAATTATGTATATCTGCATATAGGAATGGAATATACTAAGCACCATGTAGGAGTCCAATAATTGGGACTCCAACATGGTGTACCCATGCAGGTATCTTTGAAATACCGAGTATGGATTGTCGGATCTTGACAACTGCCATCCATTTTTGCATTCCATCGGCTTTTCTAGGTTTTTTGGGTGAGCGTTATCCCATTCAAACATACTCCATCATGATCACATGTTCCAATACTCCCATCCATTGATCACCATCAGAATATTCCCATAGGATATACAATATGGATGGATGACCAATATGATGTGCATTGATGTCATGATCATTTTGAATTTTGAATTTAGTAAATGCGCCAATTTTTGAATTTGGAATTTAGTAAAGGCGCTAGGTTTTCATATTTGAATTTCACAAATATGCGCGTTTGATATTTTTTCATTAACAATGAGAGGATAATGGACTCATGAGATTTTCTATCTTAAAAGTCTTCCGCTCAGATTCGATGTCGAGTTAATTCTCGACGAAGGTGAAGGCCTTTTTGGATCCCTGCAAGCTTCACTTCTTCTTGACATTGATATCGAAAGAGGAATACTTCGTGTTTCCTTCTTTTCATCTCCATGATAATGATTATTCATGAGGACCCATGGATTTTACCTACCGATAGATTCACGATGGGGACCAAAGCCACTTCATCTTGGGCTAGAGCATGATGCTTAATTTTTCTAAAATATGCTAAAAGAATAGAAGAATATTCTATAAATATTTCTTTATTGATCCAGACCATCTTAAAGTAGCAAAGTTATTCTTTAAATTATATTCCATGACTTCATTCCATTGTGAAAACAATGAAAAATAACATCTAGGACACAAAAGTCAATTTTATAATGGTTATATCAAATAATTATTCAAGTGAAAAATAAAGACCTTGTGGGAAAATTTGACACTAGAGTAATGAAGATCACTTGCAGGCTTCATTGCAAAATGACTCATAATAAAAAAATTGTGGATCGATAAGGAGACCCAGGACACTAGACATTAGTATCCAATGGCTAAGTTTTGGTCATTTCCAAGCCCCTTAAATATGGACAAAGGAAATAATGTAAATGCATCTCGATGAAAGAAGATGCAACACAAGATTTTATTTCACTTCTTTGGACACAACTGCACTTACAATTTCCTCTTCTTCTAGCCACCTATGATGGTAGTAACCCATATTTAACCCATTCACATTCGCTACTATTACACAAGGAGATAACACTACGACTATAAACACAATAACATTAATTAAACCCTTTGAATTGTAAAATTCCTCATAATCTCTCATTAAGTATATTGTCCGAGAGATGAGCATGAAATGGGATACATTACACTTGAATATGGTATCCATGGATAGTTATTCCCATAGAGATCAAGAGTAGGAAACAAGAAGTATTCCTCATGTGATACCAATGTCAAGAAGAAGCGAATCCTATAGGGCTCCAAAAATGCCTTCACCTTCGTCGAGAACTAACTCGAAATTGAATCTGATTTGAGGAATTTTAAGCTAGAAAAGGTATTGAGTCCATTATCCGCTCGTTTTTAATGAAAAAATATTGAACACACATATTTGTGAAATTCAAATTTGAAAAACTAGCAACTTTACTAAATTCAAAATTCAAAACCTGGCCCATTTACTAAATTCAAAATTTAAAAGATCATGACATCAATGTGCACCGTATTGGTCATCCATCCATATTGTATATCCTATGGGAATATCTTGATGGTGATAAATGGATGGGATTATTGGAACATGTGATTGTGATGGAGTATGTATGGATGAGAAAACACTCTCCCAAAAAACCTGGTAAAGTCGATGGAATGCGGAAATTTATGGAAAATCTCAATATCTGATAATCCATACCCGGTCCATTGAAGATACTCGCATGGGTGCACCATGAAGGAGTCCCAATGATTGGTATCCTACATGGTGCTTAGTATACACCATCTGTATATGCATAGATATGGATGTCACCTTCCATAAATGCACATATACAGAAGTACAGAAGCCAACTTCTAAAAATGTGCTTATGTAGAAGCTGCCATTCATAAATACGCATTTACGGAAGCCACTTTATGTAAATTCACATATATGGAATCACATCCATATATGCACATATATGGAAGCCTCCATCCATAAATGTGCATATACGAAATCCAACTTTCGTAAATGTGCATATGTGGAAGCTAGCTTCCGTAATTGCACATATGTGGAAGTTGGTTTTCGTAAATGCACATATACGAAAGTTGGCTTCTATATATGCACATATATATAAGTGATTATGTAAATGCACAGTTACATAAGCTGAATTTTGTACATGTGGATTTCATATATGCACATATATGGAATTGGTCAGCTTCTATATATGCGCATATATGGAAGCTGACTTTCATAAATGTGCATATACAAAAGGACTTATATATATTGAATTTACAAAATCCTCATTATGTAAATGCATATATACGTAAGAAATTCCTTTTATGTGCATATACGAGAGTATACTTCTGTAAATGTGCATATACAGAAGCCAACTTCCGTAAATGCACATATATGGAAGCCAACCTCCAATCCACTAGCCTCATGACTACCACCACCACCACCACCACCAATATCTCTTGTACTAGGCACCCTATGACAACTATAACCATCGCCATTTCCACCTCCATTTGCACCAAGCCTCTCATCACTTGTAGGATAATTGACTTCAAAATAACTCTTAAAAATACCCTCCAGTGCATTGAACTGCATGTGAAAGTAAAAACTAGTTAGATAACTTTTCTAAGTACAAAATTTACAAGTTGACAATATTTTCAAATTTTAAATAAATGTGTAAAGTCACCTAGGTTGAGTCGATGGTAAATTGTGTATATGGTATCTGAGTTTGTGTATATGGCATCTAATTTCGCATGGAATATCCTAGGATTGTCAATGGGGCCTCATCAAAATGTTGATGAAGTGTTTCATTCCACTCATGTGACCACATCCCTACGGAATCAAGAGTCCCTTGTATTAGGACCTTTGTGTGACAATATTACATGTAAACAATTAAATTCTTAAATAAATCCTATAATCATTATTTCAAAAATTGATTTATAATTTGGATTTGGTTGAAATGACTCAAAATTTGCAGCTCACCAACTAGGCACTGAAGTTAAGTACTTATCTCTGTAGCGAATATATGTGGATATTCAAGTTCAATTATGGGATCATTCTCTAGTGTGGATGGAGGAACATTGACAACATCCTTTCCTTTACCATGTATAATTTGAATGAGAGACATGAATAAAGTGAGGATGCACTAACAAAAATTTAACCATGTACTTCTAGAAATCAACGATATACTAATTGGATCTCTTTCATCTTCCATGGCTGACTAAGAAATGAAATATTGACTAGAGTAAAGCTCATCCAATGATGTTGGAATTTGCATGGAATAAAGAGAAAAAAAATATTACTTAATTCATTGATTATACATGTATTAAAAGATGATCAATTGATGACTAATAAAGATAAATTAAGCATAATAAATTTTATAAAACCATGATACCTTGTCTCTATGAGTTATCTTACATCTCTCATGCAACTGAAAATATGCATCATAGATATCGATATCATAGTACAATAATTGATTCGGGTCAACCAAATCAAGTACTTTATTGGCAAAAAAATTCAAATCATTCTTTATAGAAGCAAGTGATAGCTTGGATGTCTCACTAGCTAAAGTCACCGAGATACTACCCAATAAAGCATCCATGGTGTCTATCATAGCATCATCCACATCAAATTTGAGATGTGATAGGTAGAATAACTCATAGGGGAAAATGATACTCTAGCTAAGTAATGGTACCAATATAGTAGGAGGTGATATGACATCAAGGTCTTTATGAGCCCTAGGACTGCCATAATTGTGTCCTCTACCTAAAGCATAAAAATGTGATGGTGTGTTGGTATAGTCATGGTGCATGTGCAACATAAAATTAGCATAGATATGTGTCACAAAATATAATGGAACCTCATCATGGTGGGGAACATGCCCCACGCTATGATAATTTTTTCATAAACATGATGTATTTCAACCTCATGCTTAAACTCTCAAAGTTTAAGCAATTTCCCTCTTGCATGGTTATGATGGATCTCAAATATTATACCCCACATTATGACCTCTCATTATGGCTTTCACTGCCTCCCAATTATCTTTCCTTGACACCTCGAACTTTTTCCTTAGGATGAAACTCTACCAAAGGGTGCTCTCTGACCCCACCTCCTAAGAAATAAGCATCAACTAAAAGACACTCTCTATCATTATCAACATAGAGTTTTGAGTGGTGAAATTGAGGGGAATAACTAATATCTCTCTATGTGACCAGTTGCACTACCCAACACACACCTCAATATTGATCTATGTCACCTCATTCTCCCATAGAATTGGAAATTCAAGATGATCCTATCCACTAGGGACCTCTACAAGTTAGACAAAAAACATATAAATACATTAAAATCAATGTTTTCTTATGAATTCAAACTTTCAAAATTAAAATATCCATAAATGAACAATAATTAAATCCACATTTAATACCTGAGTCCTAGGACTCCTTAGTATCATTTGATAATGTTTGTGTAGTCTATGATGGGAGCGGTGCATTTACTCTCCAACTACCAGTACTGTGACTACCTAAGGATGGTGTCCCCCATCAGTAGATGGTGGGGCCCTTGTGAAAGTAAAAAGAAATATTATTCATGGTTGCATTAATTCACTTATATATCAATAACTCAATAAAATAAAATTATTTGTAACAAATATGTGTCTTCTCTCATGTTAGAAAAGTTATAGCTCTATGCTATATAGAAGTAGGACGTCGAGACTATCCAAAGCTCTCTCACATGAATAGAAGACCCTTGATGCAGAGAAAAACATGCATTAAAAACCAAGAAGAATTAGATACAACTCTTTCATATCACAAATAATTGTAATTAATTATCAGACTAAGGAAAAGTGCCCCCTTGCTTACGTTGATTGAAAGCATCCATGAAAAATAACAATTTACTTTTTTTCCTAAATTTTCCTCTTATCATAGAACCCTAAATAATTGTAATTAACTCTCATACTCAGAAAAAGTTCCCATTTGATTGGATTGGCCATAAACATTAACAAAATTATAATATAAATTTACTCCTTTTTGCATAAAGATTGCACTCATCAAGATGCAGGTTGTAGTCAACTTACAACATTCAAAGAATAGTCCCAAGTAATTAGTGCCACACATTTAATGTTGAGAAAGGATTATGGAGGGAATTAGGAATAAACACACCACACATACACATGGGGAACAACAACACCCCCTCTTGACCAACGAGTAAAACCTAGTGGCAAAATGAATTTAATATTAATGTTTATAAGTGATTAAAATTGGTCAATAAAAATTAAAAACTAATATATAAAAAGAGAAAGGAAATACTTAAAGTGACCCTAAAAAGAGGGAAGTAAGCACATATTTACTTAGTTCAATAAAGTGTTGGAAAAATAAGAGATATAAAGATACACGAGTATACTTGATTAGGTGTCTATTAGGTTATATGTGAAGAGTCATATTTCCTAACATTTCACATTGAGAAAGTGAGTAATACATCGCGATGAACCTGTACTTTGATTGTGCCCTAAGATTTCACCGTGGAGGATATTTAACATAGATAAGAGGTTTAGGATGGAGTTGGATCTCAAGGTGCGGCAAGTCAATTGTTGGGATGTAGGGAATACCATTTACTCAGACGTTGTCCAAATAAAAAGGAGTCCATTCTTAAGACAAATAAAAAATTGAAATAACCTCGTCTAATAATTCCCAGTTTACTTTGTCATAAGATAAAATTATATATCATTTTTAAAGCAATGTTTTCCTCTTTCCCACTCTGTGTGCATGCACGATCTCTTTAAGTACCATCGATCCTTGCACATAGCTTCCTTGTTTCACTTAATATTATATTTTGAGTAGGACTTCGTTTGAGTTTCTTTGTAACCATTTTGGAGATTATCTTTAAGAATTGAGATTATGTGGTTTATTCCATTAATGTTTTTTATTATAAAATACTATTTTGTTTACGTTAATGATTTGATTTGAAGATGCAAGAATTGTATTGCCTTAATTCTATAGATTCCCATAATTTCAATAGTGTAATTTGTAAACGAATATTTGATGATCTAATTGCAAAATTCATAATGTGTAAATGTTTTAAAACATTTTCATTTTCTTCTTTCAGATCTAATTGCAAAATTCATAATGTGTAAATGTTTTAAAACATTTTCATTTTCTTCTTTCAGTATTGTTTTTTCATATTTATACAATTATTATGACTATTTGTTTAACTTACTAAGTTAAATGTATAATTATTATGATCATTATTGTGACATATTAAGTTAATAAGAGAAATACATAGTGTTAATCTTTATATTTTTCTAATCTCTTGAAAACATTCAAATCATCCACACAATATTATTTTGTTTAATAAAAGAAATATATAATTTTAATTTTTAGGCAGATACTAAGCACCATGTAGGAACTCAATCATTGGAACTCTTGTATGGTACATCCTCATGTATCTATATCATGAACATGATCCTTTTTCGGCTTCGCCCATTCACCAATTCCGACAACTGCATTTTCCATGCACCCCTATTCTCGACATCATTTCCATTAGCACCACCATCACCATTAGCACCACTTCGAAGGTATGCATAGTAAGAAAGTGCTCAAAAGGTTAGGGGATTTAAATTTTAAAGAGGCAGGCTTGAAATTTGGATTTGAACGTAGTACAAAGGAGGGATTTATTTGAAATTCAATTGAGTGAACACGGTTTTAGAGGGTCATAGAGCACTCGTCAAGTCCATTGCAGTGTCTGTGGATGTTGTGATGGGATGACACATCTACAATGGCAGTGTGGACCATGACATTCAGGTTTGGTATATTTCTTCGAACACAAGTTGTTATGATGATCATGAAGAGGATGAGTGCAATCACAATCGATTGAGAACGCCTCCGAATTTCAAGGGGGATATCTTAGCGTAATTAATCTGTGCTCTGTATCATGCATGTGAAAGACTCAAAGCTTCCGCAAAGTGTGAGATCATTCATGACTTTTGAAACTCCGTTTTGACTACATAGAAATAAGAGGGTTGGGTATTCCAATTTTAGCTAAAACTTGGAGGATGCAAGTTATTTTCTACTCCATAGAGCTTTTGAGGATTAGCGAGAAACACCGATCTTTTCGTAAAGTTATATTTCATTTCCAAAGATTATTATTGGTATATCCCCTTCATATTGACACTCTAAAATAAACTATATTTTTCATTTTACAAGAAAAAGAGAGATCGATATTGATGGGCATTTTTTGCATCATTTTATTTATTTTAGAGAATTCACCATCTCTGAAATATTACTTTTTGGGTTCCCTATTTAGAGTAAAAGTTATGTATGGGAAAATGAGAACTAACTACAATGATCGATTTATTATATTAAGTTCACTTAATACTCATAACATCATCAATTTATTATGTTAAGTTCGCTTAATACTCATAGCATCAAGTGACAAGAGAGGGTAACAACAAACTATTTTTAGTTGGACTCCGTGCAATATGAATTGATTAAAATAATGAATTTTTGATAAATTTGTATAGTTTCCTTAACACTCATAACATTTCATCATGCGATAGGAGATATACAAGGAGGTTTCCTGCAAACTATTGTTATTTGGACTCCCTCCCATGGGTTGTATGCTTGTAGTGAGAACCTTAAATCTAAAGCAATTCATAAACAAAAGGATCAGAAAAACTGAATGCGTAGAAGAAAAGAACAAGGTGGTCATTAGTTTCAATAAAAAACTAAAATCAATTTTGGCAAGATTGATGCATCCTCTTCTGGATAAGCTATCGTGTAAAATCCTGGAAAAATTGGATCTTCTTTTAAAGTTTGGCCTTTTCTATTTTCATTGAAAACACAATAGGTGATGTCTTATTCACTATATATTGATATTACATATTGTATTTGTGTGGTGACAAGGTTTGAGATATTTGGAAGAGAATGTTGTGGAACGAGATTGATAGGGGATGGTCCATGTAATAATAATGCTCCCTCCATTTGTTCCAATTCCTCTAAATATGTATTTTGGGATGCCATTCATCCGACACAAATGGTTTATGAGATCTTTGCTAAGACTGCAATCGATCAAGATCTCCCAAGCATATTTTAATATGTTGTGCTAACGAAATGTTAAATAATTTAAGCTTATTTGGATTGCCCTATTTCATTTCATTGTTGTATCTATTAAACAAATCATATCTAAATATGGGATTTTCATTATATTCCCACTCCATAAGTGCATTTAAAAAGACATACATAAATAAGTGTATCCAAATTTATTTAATTTTAATTAAAAATTATGTTAAAAATTATATTTTATTTTATTATGGAAATTTTTATTATAATTTTTTTATTATTTTAAAAGTATATAGAGAAATGAAATTAAAAAAACACATATATTCAATTAAAACTTTATTTTACATTTAAAAACTAAACTTAAAGAATTGAATTTATACATTTATTGGAAAAAAAATCAATTTTTAAACTTATTAGCTAATTCATTATCTAAGTGTGCGAAACAACGGGAAGCTCAATTTCATTAAAGTTGAAATTATTTCCTTCATGAGTAACACCAAAAGGGAAAAGACACAAATTTTCTTATAATTCATTACATATCATAATGTCAATCATGTGGATTAGTGACTATATGATGATAATGTGTGTACTTAGTTAATTCTCATAAGATGGGAAAGCTAAACACAACGTTACAAGATGATGCAGTTAAAGAATGAAGATTTTTTTATATTAATGTTGAAATAATAAGGGAATGGGATGAGATCTCTCCCTCGAGATTGAAGCATTAATTTATATGCATGAGTCTTCCAACCATCAATTTATAAATGGGAGGTTTTTATGGATTGCATTTTTTAATTGTTTTACCATCAATTACATGGAAACATATAAACACCATGTGGTCGGATTCATGATGTCGTTAAATATAATATCTTAACTAATTCTTATTTTCCTTCCTTGTTTTTATCCCTTAACAAAAGAGTGACATGACTAGGTTGATTATAAGGTTGCATGTGAAGTTCTCATGGATAGGAAGAATCTTAGAATAGGAAGGTTTCCCTTCATGGAAAATACCTATATTCTTCTTCTATTTATTAGTGATATCATGGGGAGAGTCCAAAGCCTCCTCAAGCCCAACAAGGGAATGAGCACACTTATTAGAGCACTTGTCAAGGGATTTCCTTTCCACAAAATCCTTTTTATATATTATTAATATTTTTATAGATAAAGTATAGATATACTAATAAATAATTTAATAACAAGGCTTTGGTTTGAACCCGATGTATTATAATTTAAAACTACTCATAAGCTCTAAATTTGCTTAGTTAGTGAGGTGTTGGCTTGATCACCTATTTACTATAGTTTAAAACTACTCAAGCAAGCTCTAAGTCTACATAGCTAGTTGTTGAAAGTTTAGTGAATATGAGTTCAAATTTTGCAAGGCCCTGATGCTTATAACTATTATTGATCTCAATTAAATTAGGTTCACCAATAACTACACCAAGTGGTACAAGGTGCATTCTACAACTTGGGTCATGGTAGAATTATCCCTCAGCTCTTCATGAATGTGTTGATGCATTACACTGGCCACACACAAATTTCATACGTTGATCTCTTGCAAATGACTGATGTATTGAATAATGAAACTGTAGATATGCAAACTCACACAAATAACTATGTATCAAAGATTGAAACTCCATATATGAAACCTCATTTAAATAAATGTGTTATAGTAGTAAAAATATATTCTAAGGAACTATCAACCTTACATTTTTCATGTCACCATCTTTCACAATTGACTTGACACACCTTGAGATCTAACTCCATCCAAGACTTCTTATCTATGTTAAATATCTTCTGCAATTCAAATATTAGGGCACAATCAGAGTATAGGTTCATCGTGATGTATTACTCGATTTCTCAATGTGAAATGTTAGGAAATATGACTCTTCACATCTATCCTCGTAGACACCTAGTCAAGTATACTTGTGTATCTTTATATGTCTTCTTTTCTCATATTTCTCCAACACCTTCTTGAGCTAAGTCAATATGTGCTTACTTACCTCTTTTTAGGGTCACTTTAGGTATTCCATTTATCTTTTTATATATATTACTTTCTAATTTTTATTGACCAAGTTTGGTCACTTGTAGACATTGATATTAAATTCATTTTTCCACTAGGGTTTGAGTTGTTGGTTAAGAGGGGGTGTCATGTGTGGCATGTTTATTACTAATTCCATCCATAATCCTTCCTCGAAATTGAATGTGTGGCACTAATTACTTGGGACTCTTCTTTGAATGTTGTAAGTTGACTACAACACCTTCTGTGCATCTTGATGAGTGCAAAAATTATGCTAAAACGAGTAAATTACTATTATTATTTTGTTAATGCTTATGGAAAATCCAATCAAGTGGGAAATTTTTATGAGTATGAGATTTAATTACAATTATTCATGGTTCTATGATAAATTCTAGGAAAAAAATTAAATTACTATTTTTCATGGATGCTTTCAATCAACATAAGCAAAGGGGCACTTTTTCTTAGTATGAAAATTAATTACAATTATTTATGATCTGATAGAGTTGTATCTAATTCTTATTGGTTATTTAATGACTCTGGATGGAGGATCTTCTCTTCATGAGAGAGATAGCTTTGGATAGTGTCAAGGTCCTACTTCTACATAGCCTAGAGCTATGCCTTGTCTGACATGAAAGACTTGACACATATGTGTTACAAATAATTTTGTTTTAATGAGTTATTGAGATATAAGTGAATTAATATAACCATGAATAATATTTGTTTTTACTTTCACAAGGGCCCCACCATCTAGTGATGGGGGACACTAGCCTTAGGTAGTTGTAGTACTAGTAGTCAGATAGGCAATGCACCTCTCCCATAATAGACTACATGCACATCATCAAAGGATACTAAGGAGTCCCACAACTCAGGGATTAAATATGGAATTTAATTCTTGTTCATTTATGGATATTTTAATTTTTAAAGTTTGAATTCATATGCAAACATTGATTTTAATGTATATATGTTTTTTTTCTAACTTGTAGAGGTCCCTAGTGGATATAATCATCTTGCATCTCTTAGTATATGGGTGAATGAAGAGACATAGATCACTATTGAGGTGCTCGTTGGGTAGTGCAACTGGTCGCATAGAGAGATCTTATTTATTTCCCTCAATTGCACCACTCAACACTCTATGTTGATGATGCTAGAGAGATTGTATTAGTCGATGTTTCTTTCTTAGAGGGTGGGGTCAAAGAGAAACCTTTGGTAGAGTGTCATCCTAAGGATGAGGGTCGAGGTGTCAAGGAAAGATAATTGGGCAGAAATGAAAGCCACAATGAGAGGTCATAATGTGAGGGGTATAATATTTGATATCCATCCTAACCGTGCAAGAGGGAAACTGCTTAAACTCTGAGAGTTTAAGCTTGAGGTTGCAATACATCATGTTTATGACAAATTTATCATAACGTGGGGCATGGTCCCCCACCATGATGAGGTTCCATTATATTTTATGACAAATATATATGCTAATTTTATGTTTCACATGCACCATGACTATACCGACACCATCACATTTTTATGGTTCAGGTAGGGGACATAGTTATGACAATCCTAGTGCCCATAGAGACCCTCCTGCTGTATCACCTCCTACTAGATTGGTACCATTGTTGAGCAAGAGTATCATTTTCCCCTATGAGTTATTCTTCCTATCACATATCAAATTTGAGGTGGGGGATGCTATGATAGACACCATGGACACTTCATTGGGTAGTATCTCAGTCACTTTAGCTAGTGAGACATCCAAGCTATCACATGTTTCTATAAAGCATTATTTGAATTTTGTGGACAATAATGTACTTGATTTTTTGCACCCCGATCAATTATTGTATTGTGATATCGATGCTCGTGATGCATATTTTTAGTTGTATGAGAGATGTAGGCCAAATCATAGAGCCAAGGTATGGTTTTATATGATTATATTATACTTAAATTATCTTTACTAGTCATCAATTAATCATATTTTAAGACATGTAGAATCAATGCATTAAGTAATATTATTTTCTCTTTATTTCATGAAAATGTCAGCATCATTGGATGAGATTTACTCCATTCAATATTTGATTTCTCAATCATCCATTTTAGATGCAAGAGATCCATGAGTATATCGTTGATTTCTATAAGTACATGGTTAAAATTTGATTAGCTCATCCTCACTTTATTCACGTCTCTCATTCAAATTATACAAGGTAAAGACAAGGATTTTGTTGTTGTCTCTCCATCCCCACCAGAGAAGGATCCCATAATTGAGATTGAATGTCCACATATACTCGCTACAAACATAAGTAATTAAATTTAGTGCCTAGTTGATAAGCTGCAAATTTTGAATCATTTCAACCAAATCCAAATTATAAATCAGTTTTTGAAATAATGATTATAGGATTTATTTATTAATTTGATTATTTACATGTAATATTGTCACACAAAGGTCCAGGTACAAGGGACTCTCTATTCTGTAGTGATGTGGTCAAATGAGTGGGATGCACCACTTCATCAACATTCTGATGAGGCCCCATTGACAATCCTAGGATCTTCCATGCGAAATTAGATGCCATATACACAAACTTAGATCCAAAATACAAAGTTTACCATCAACCGAACCTAGGTGACTTTATCCATTTAGTTAAAATTTGAAAATATTGTCAACTTGTAAATTTTGTACTTAGAAAAGTTATCTAACTAGTTTTTTCTTTGACATGCAGTTCAATGCATTGGAGGGTATTTTTAAGATTCATTTTGATGTCAATTCTCCTACAAGTGATGAGAGGCTTGGTGCAAGTCGAGGTGGAAATCGCGATGGTTACAGGTGTGATAGGGTTCTTGATACAAGAGATAGTGGTGGTGGTGGTAGTCATGAGGCTAGTGGCTTGGAAGTTGGCTTCCATATATGAGCCTTTTTGGAAGTTGGCTTTTGTATATGCGTATTTACAGAAGTAGACTTCTATATATGCACATAAAAGGAAGTTCTTATGTATATGCACATTTACGGAACGTGGATTTTGTAAATGCACTATACATAAGTCCTTTTTTATATGAACATTTATAAAAATCGGCTTCCATATATGTGCATATACAGAAGCTGACCAATTCGATATATGTGCATATAAAGAATCCACATATACAAAATTTGGCTTATGTAACTATGCATTTAGATAATCACTTCCATATATGTGCATATATAGAATCCAACTTCCATATATGTGCATTTACGGAGACCAACTTCCACACATGTGCATTTACGGAAGCTAGCTTCCACATATGCGCATTTATAGAAGTTGGCTTTCGTATATGCACATTTATGGCTGGTGACTTATGTATATGTGCATATATGGATGTGCTTATATAAATTGCATTTACGGAAGGTGGTTTCCATAAATGCGTATTTATGAAAGGGAGCTTCCACATATGTGCATTTATAGAAGTTAGCTTTCATATATGCACATTTATAGAAGGCAACTTCTGTATATAAACATATACAAATGGAATATACTAAGGACCATGTAGGAGCCCAATCATTGGGACTCCTACATGGTGCACCCATGTGAGTATCTTTGACAAACTGAATATGGATTGTCGGAGCTTGATAGTTGCCATCCATTTTTGCATTCCATCGACTTTTCTAGGTTTTTTGGGCGAGGGATATCCCATCCAAACATACTCCATCATGACCGCATGTTCCAATACTCCCATCCTTTTATCACCATAAAAATATTCCCATAGTATATACAACATGGATGGATGACTAATACGGTGCACATTGATGTCATGATCGTTTTGAATTTTGAATTTAGTAAATGCACCAAGTTTTGAATTTTGAATTTAGTAAAGGTGCTAGGTTTTTATATTTGAATTTCAAAAATATGTGCGTTCAATATTTTTTCATTAAAAACGAGCGGATAATGGACTCATGAACTTTGCTATGTTAAAATTCCTCCGCTCAAATTCGATGTCTAGTTAATTCTTGGCGAAGGTGAAGGACTTTTTGGAGCCCTACAAGCTTCACTTCTTCTTAACATTGATATCGAAAGAGGAATATTTCGTGTTTCTTAATCTTCATCTCCATGGGAATGATTATCCATGAGGACCCCTGGATTTGACCTATTGATAGATTCACAATGGGGACCAAACCCACTTCAACCTGGGCTAACCCACTTCAACCTGGGCTAGAGCATGATGCTTAATTTTTCTACAATATACTAAAAGCATAGAACAATATTCTATAAATATTTCTTTATCGATCCAAACCATCTTAAAGTAGAAAAAGTATTATTCTAATCCTATTCCATGGTGAAAACAATGCAAAATAACATCTAGGACACAACAGTCACTTTTATAATGGCTATATCAAATAATTATTTAAGTGAAAAATAAAGACCTTGTAGGAAAATTTGACACTGGAGTAATGAATATCACTTGCAGGCTTCATTACAAAATGACTCGTAAGAACAAAGTTTTGGATCGATAAGGATACCCAGGACACTAGACTTTATTAGCCGATGGATAAGTTTTGGTCATTTCCAAGCCCCTTAAATATGGACAGAGGAAATAATGTAAATGCATCCCGATGAGAGAAGCTGCAACACCAAGATTTTATTTCACTTCTTTGGCCACAACTGCGCTTACAATTTCCTCTGCCTCTAGCCACCTATGATGGTAGTAACCCATATTTAACCCATTCACATTCACTACTATTACACGAGAAGATAACACAACTACTATAAACACAACAACATTAATTAAACCCTTGAATTCTAAAATTTCGCATAATCTCTCATTAAGTATATTGTCTGGGAGATGAGAATGAAATGGGATACATTACACTTGAATATGGTCTCCATGGATAGTCATTCCCATAGAGATCAAGAGCAGGAAACACAAAGTATTCCTCCGGTGATATCAATGTCATGAAGAAGCGAAGCCTACATGGCTCCAAAAAGGCATTCGCCTTCGCCGAGAACTAACTTGACATCAAATCTAAGTCAAGGAATTTTAATCTAGCAAATCTCCTGAGTCCATTATCCGCTCGTTTTTAATGAAAAAATATCGAAAATGTATAATTGTGAAATTCAAATCTTAAAACCTAGCGCCTTTACTAAATTCAAAATTCAAACGATCATGACATCAATGCGCACCGTATTGGTCATCCATACATATTGTATATCCTATGGGAATATTCTGATGGTGATCAATGGATGTGAGTATTGGCACATGTGATCGTGATGTAGTATTAATGGATGAGACAACGCTCTCCCAAAAAAACCTAACAAAGTTGATGGAATGAAAAAATTGAAACTCTCAAGCTCTGACAATCCATACCCGGTCTGTAGGAGATACTCGCATGGGTACACCATGCAGGAGTCCTAATTATTTTGATCCTACATGGTGCTTAATATACGGCATATTTATGTGCACATATATGGAATTCGCCTTCCATAAATGCGTATATATAGAAGCCAACTTCTGTAAATGCGTTTATGTAGAAGTTGTCATTCATAAAAATGCATTTACGGAAGCCACCTTCTGTAAATGCAAATATATGGAATCACATCCATATATGTATATATATGGAAGCCGCCATCCATAAATATGCATATACAAAATCTAACTTCTGTAAATGTGCATATGTGAAAGCTAGCGTATGTAATTGCACATATGTGGAAGCTCATTTTCGTAAATGCACATATACGGAAGTTGGCTTCTATATATGCACATATATAGAAGTGCTTATGTAAATGGGCAGTTAAAGAAACTGACTTCTATATATGTGGCTTTCACATATGCACATATATGGAATTATTCAGCTTCTGTATATGCGCATATATGGAAGCCCACTTTCATAAATGTGCATATACAGAAGGACTTATGTATAATGCATTTACAAAAGCCTTGTTCCGTAAATGCGTATATACGTAAGAAATTCCTTTTATGTGCATATACGTAAGCCTACTTCTGTAAATGTGCATATACAGAAGCTGACTTCCATAAATGCACATATATAGAAGGCAACTTTCAAGCCACTAGCCTCATGACTACCACCACCACCACTATCTCTTCTACCAGGCACCATATCACACCTGTAACCATCACCATTGCCACCTCCACTTGCACCAAGCCTCTCATCACTTG
>JASDQU010014864.1:120449-132827 GCA_032191745.1 Picea mariana
AGTCCATTATCCGCTCGTTTTTAATGAAAAAATATCGAAAATGTATAATTGTGAAATTCAAATCTTAAAACCTAGCGCCTTTACTAAATTCAAAATTCAAACGATCATGACATCAATGCGCACCGTATTGGTCATCCATACATATTGTATATCCTATGGGAATATTCTGATGGTGATCAATGGATGTGAGTATTGGCACATGTGATCGTGATGTAGTATTAATGGATGAGACAACGCTCTCCCAAAAAAACCTAACAAAGTTGATGGAATGAAAAAATTGAAACTCTCAAGCTCTGACAATCCATACCCGGTCTGTAGGAGATACTCGCATGGGTACACCATGCAGGAGTCCTAATTATTTTGATCCTACATGGTGCTTAATATACGGCATATTTATGTGCACATATATGGAATTCGCCTTCCATAAATGCGTATATATAGAAGCCAACTTCTGTAAATGCGTTTATGTAGAAGTTGTCATTCATAAAAATGCATTTACGGAAGCCACCTTCTGTAAATGCAAATATATGGAATCACATCCATATATGTATATATATGGAAGCCGCCATCCATAAATATGCATATACAAAATCTAACTTCTGTAAATGTGCATATGTGAAAGCTAGCGTATGTAATTGCACATATGTGGAAGCTCATTTTCGTAAATGCACATATACGGAAGTTGGCTTCTATATATGCACATATATAGAAGTGCTTATGTAAATGGGCAGTTAAAGAAACTGACTTCTATATATGTGGCTTTCACATATGCACATATATGGAATTATTCAGCTTCTGTATATGCGCATATATGGAAGCCCACTTTCATAAATGTGCATATACAGAAGGACTTATGTATAATGCATTTACAAAAGCCTTGTTCCGTAAATGCGTATATACGTAAGAAATTCCTTTTATGTGCATATACGTAAGCCTACTTCTGTAAATGTGCATATACAGAAGCTGACTTCCATAAATGCACATATATAGAAGGCAACTTTCAAGCCACTAGCCTCATGACTACCACCACCACCACTATCTCTTCTACCAGGCACCATATCACACCTGTAACCATCACCATTGCCACCTCCACTTGCACCAAGCCTCTCATCACTTGTAGGATAATTGACATCAAAATAACTCTTAAAAATACCCTCTAGTGCATTGAACTGCATGCGAAAGTAAAAACTAGTCAGATAACTTTTATAAGTACAAAATTTACAAGTTAAAAATGTTTTCAAATTTTAACTAAATGGATAAAGTCACCTAGGTTGAGTCGATGGTAAACTATGTATATGGTATCTGATTTTGTGTATATGGCATCTAATTTCACATGGAAGATGTTAGGATTTTCAATGGGGCCTCATCAAAATGTTGATGAAGTGTTGCATCTCACTCATGTGACCACATCACTACAACATCAACAGTCCCCTGTACTTGGATCTTTATGTGAAAATATTTCATTTAAACAATCAAATTAATAAATAAATCCTAAAACCATTATTTCAAAAACTGATTTATAATTTGGATTTGGTTGAAATGATTCAAAATTTGTAGTTCACCAACTAAGCATTGAAGTTAAGTACTTATCTCTGTAGCGAATATATGTGAAGATTCAAGTTCAATTATGGGATCGTTCTCTAGTGGGGATGGAGTACCATTGACAACATCCTTGCCTTTACCATGTATAATATGAATGAGAGACATGTATAAAGTGAGGATGAACTAACCCAAATTTAACCATGTACTTCTAGAAATCAATGATATAATAATTGGATCTCTTTCATCTTCCATGGTTGACTAAGAAATCAAATATTAACTAGGGTAAATCTCATCCAATGATGTTGGAATTTGCATGGAATAAAGATAAAAAAAATATTACTTAATGCATTGATTATACATGTATTAAAAGATGATCAATTTATGACTAATAAAGATAATTTAAGCATAACAAAATTGTATAAAACCATATCTTGGCTCTATGAGTTAGCCTACATCTTTCATGCAAATGCAAATATGCATCATAGACATTGATATCATAGTAAAATAATTGATTCTGGTGAAGCAAATCAAGTACTTTATTGGCCAAAAAATTCAAATCATGCTTTATAGAAGCATGTGATAGCCTGGATGTCTCACTAGCTAAATTCACTGAGATACTACCCAATGAAGTATCCATGGTGTCTATCATAGCATCCTCCGCAAGAAATTTGAGATGTGATAGGTACAATAAATCCTAGGGGAAAATGATACTCTAGTCAGTAATGGTACCAATATAGTAGGAGGTGATATGGCATCATGGTCTTTATGAGACCTAGGAATGTCATAATTGTGTCATCTACTTGAAGCATAAAAATGTGATGGTGTGTTGGTATAGTCATGGTGCATGTGAAACATAAACTTAGCATAGATATGTGTAACAAAATGTAATGGAACCTCATCATGGTGGGGAAATGCCCCATGCTCTAATAAATTTTTCATAAACATGATGTGTTGCAACCTCAAGATTAAACTCTCAAAGTTTAAGAAGTTTCCCTCTTGCATGGTTAAGATGGATCTCAAATATTATAGCCCTCACATTATGACCTCTCATTGTGGCTTTCAGTGCCTCTCAATTATCTATCCTTGAAAACTTGACCTTCCTCCTTAGGATGACACTCTACCAAAGGGTGCTCTTTGATCCCACCCTCTAAGAAATAAGTATCAACTAATAAACACTCTCTAGCATCAACAACATAGAGTGTTGAGTGGTGAAATTGAGGGGAATAAATAAGATCTCTCTATACGACCCAATGAGAACCTCAATAGTGATCTATGTCACCTCATTCTCCCATAGACTAAGAAATGAAAGATGATCCTATCCACTAGGGACCTCTACAAGTTAGACAAAACACACACACACAGAGATATATATATTAAAATCATGGTAGTATATGATGGGAGAGGTGCATTGCCTCTCTAAATACTAGTACTATGACTACCTAAGGATGGTATCCCCCATCACTAGATGGTGGGGCCCTTGTGAAAGTAAAAACAAATATTATTCATGGTTGTATTAATTCATTTATATATCAATAACTCAATATATATATATTTTTTTTAACACATATGTGTCTTCTCTCATGTCAGACAAGGCATAGCTATAGGCTATATATAAGTAGGACCTCCATACTATCCAAAGCTCTGTCTCTCATGAATAAAAGGCCCTTGATACAGAAAACAATATGCATTAAATAACTTAGAAAAATTAGATACAACTCTTTCATATCACAAATAATTATAATTAATTCTCATACTAACAAAAAGTGCCCCCTTTTTTATGTTGATTGAAAGCATCCATGAAAAATAATAATTTACCTTTTTTATAAATTTTCGTCTTATCATAGAACCATAAATAATTGTAATTAACTCTCATACTTAGAAAAAGTTCCCACTTGATTGGATTGGCCATAAACATTAACACAATTATATTAGTAATTTACTCCTTTTTACATAAAGATTGCACTCATCAAGATGCACATAACATGTTGTAGTCAACTTACAACATTCAAAGAAGAGTCCCAAGTAATTAGTGCCACACATTCAATGTTGATGAAGGATTATGGATGGAATTAGGAATAAACATACCATGCATGGGGAACAACAACACCCCCTGTTGACCAACAAGTCAAACCCTAGTGGAAAAATGAATTTAATATTAATGTCTACAAGTGACCGAAATTGGTCAATAAAAATTAGAAACTAATATATATAAAACAAGAAAGGGAATACCTAAAGTGACCCTAAAAAGAGGGAAGTAAGAACATATTTACTTATCTAAGAAGGCGTTGGAAAAATATGAGAAAAGAAGAGATAAAAGATAAACGAGTATACTCGATTTTGAGTCTATGAGGATATATGTGAAGAGTTATATTTCCTAACATTTCACATCGATAAAGTGTGTAATACATAGATAAGATATTTAACATAGATAAGATCTCTAGGATGGAGTTGGATCTCAAGGTGCATCAAGTCAATTGTGAAAGATGGTGACATGAAAAATGTAAGGTGGATAGTTCCTTAGAAGATATTTTTACTACTAGAACACATTTATTTAAATGAGGTTGCATATATGGAGTTTCAATCTTTGACACATAGTCATTTGTGTGAGTTTGCATATCTACAATTTCATTATTCAATACATCGGTCATTTGCGAGAGATCAACAAGTACAATTTGTGTGTGGCCAATGTATTGCATCCACACATGCATGAAGAATTGAGGGATAATTCTACCATGACCCAAGTTGTAGAATGCACCTTGTACCACTTGGTGTATTTATTGGTGAACCTAATTAAATTGAGATTAAGAATAGTTATAAGCATCGGGGCCTTGCTGAAATTGGAATCCTTAAACAATAATCCAACCCTATGATTTCTCTGCAGTCAAAACAGAGGTTCGAAAGTCATAAATGATATCACACTCTATCGAAGATTTGAGTCTTTCATATGAATGATACAAAGCACATATTGATTACGCTAATATTCACGCCTTTAAAATTCGAGGCATTCTCAATGGACTATGATTGCACTCATCCTATTCATGATCATCATAAACACTTGTGTTTGAAGAAAACCACCAAACCTGAATGGCATGGCCCTCGCTATTGTTGTAGATGTGTCATCCCATCACAACATCCACAGACACTGCAATTGAATTGACGAGCACTCTATGTCCCTCTAAACCACGTTCGCTCAATTAAATTTCAAATAAATCCCTCCTCTGTACCAAGTTCAAATTCAAATTTCAAACCGCCTCCTTAAAATTTAAATCCCTAACCTTTCGAGCATTTTCTTCCTATGCATACCTTGGAAGCGGTGCTAATGACGACGATGGTGCTAATGGAGATAGTTTCGAGAAGAGGGATGCATGGAAAATGCAGCGGTCAAAATCAGTTAATGGGAAAAGTTGGAAAATGAACATGTCCATGATATCGATACATGGAGTTGTACCATGCAAAATTCCAAATGATTGGGATCCTGCATGGTGCTTAGTATTTGCCTAACTTTTATATTTTTATTTCCCTAATCTCTTGAAAACATTCAAATCCTCCGCATAATATTATTTTGTTTACTTGTATGACGTCATTTAACACTCATATATTGTAGTTGTTTATAACTTAAAGATTATGATTTAAATACCTCTAACATTCAAAAATTTGTTTTACCATAACATCAAGAAATGGAATTTTAGTATAGATTGTCAAATTAAAATGGAAACTTAATTTTGTTTTATAAAATATGTTTTTCATACTTGACATTGCATATGTTTATTTTACAATAGCACCTATCTTGAAAATTTAATATAACATTTCATATAAAAATTTGTTACTTCTCTTAAATACTGCATCGAATAGCAATGTTGCTTGTTCACACTTTTACAAATGTGATATATGTTATTTTTAAATATTTATACATGATTTTGATTTTTTTTTCTTCTTAGATTTATCGACAACAATATAATTAATACATTATTTTGATTTGGATTTTATTCTGATATTTATGGAGAACAATATAATAAGTGACATATTTTTTTTCCCAAATAAAAAAGTAAGTAATTTTATTATATGAAAACAAAATTACATCAGTATATATTTCTTGGCATTCCTTTTTGCATTTCTTCTTTGAATGATTTATAAGTCTCTATGTTTTTTGACATTCATTTTTGCATATCTTATTTGAATGATCCATGATTTAGTATGTTCATATATACTTCTAACTTATGTCCACTAATTTAATCGTATTTTACATTTCGATATTTACAAAAAACATAAAAAGAGGAGTCTTCTGATGATAAAAAAAAATCAAGAAAATTTGGCTCTTAAAGCCTATAGGTCAAGCTATGAACCAAGGGGGATGAATATATTCTATGGTTCCTTGTGGACCTTTTTCCCATGTTTTCTAGATTCCTTTGTCCAGGGCCACTCCACCTTTGGATAAGGTATCTTTTTCGTTATTTTTGTCCCTGTACACATGTGAAATGGAGAAAGTGGCGAGAGTGGAGATATTTCTGTTACAAAAAAAATAAAATGGAAATCTTCTGATGCTACAAAAGGATTAAGAAAATGCGGCTCTTAAAGCCTATAAGTCAATCTGTGAACCATGCGGGAAGATATTTCCGTTACAAAAAAGAAAAAACAAATGGAAGTCTTCTGATGACATAAAAGGATCAAGAAAATTTGGCCTTGCATTTGAACAAGTTTAGATAAACTTTGGGATACCAAGGAGCACCATCTCAAACAGAGACACCATATTTCTTAGTGCCTTCTGAACTGCATTGTGGGGAGAATATGGAAACTAAGCTCAATATGTCTACAACATTCCATCCATAGAAAAATGGGCAAACACAAGTAATCAACATGACTTCATGGATGATTTTAGGGGCTAAATTTGGTTCATGGGCTAATTTTTCATGGTTTTTCAAAAAACGAGATTCGCTATTTTAAAAATGATTTGCCCAAATTCTATAGGATAAAATTATTTTACCTTAAAAATCGCCAACATTTTATAAAAACTATATAAAATCCTTTGAAATTTGAATATTTTTACAAAAATATCGCCAAACATTTATAGTTGGCATATGAAGGATTAGTAAGATTCGCCAAGGTTTCTACATTTTAAAATAAATTTCCATCATTAAAATCATCCCTGCATGACTTTGGTGAAAATTTTGAGGGGTTGCAATCAAAAGCATCTGAATACTTGGGATGAAAATATGAGTTATATAAAACACACTTATAATAGAGTAGTCCACACTTCTATTGGTAAGTCACCTTTTGAAGCTTTCTTTGGATATTTTCTACCTTCACCCTTAGATGTTTTATATGGACATCAAGTAGGAGTGAGGCAGGACCTCACATGATATCCATTAAAAGCATAACTTTTTTTTATAAGATCATGAGAAGATTAGGAACATCCATTTGCAAGTACATGAGACATTGAATAAATCATAGGAAAAGTACAAGGCTAGACATGACCAACATAGAATAGAGAGAATGTTTAGAGTGGGAGACAGAGTATGGTTACAACTAAACAAGGACACATTATAGGGTCCTGGTAAGAATATCAAGTCTATGTAGTATGGTCATTTTGAGGTATTGGAAAAGGTGGGAGATAATTCCTATAGACTCATTCTACCCCCATACATGCGAATTTACTCAATAGGGAATGTGGAGAATCTCAAACTCAATATGAGCCTTCCATGTTGGATCACGAGGATGAACACGTCCTACCTTCCATAGAGAAATTAGCAACAAATGCTCAGGAATAGTTGGCAGATGAAACATTTTTATAGAATATGTCCATAAATACAAGAAAAGGGAAACAAGACCTTTGGCAGGTTAGGTTGAAAGGACAATTTCTAGGAAAAGAAAGTGGTACTCTAGGGAGAAGGTAGAGGAAAATTTTCCTCACCTCATTCAATAAAGATTTTGGGGACCAAAAAAATCCCTAAATCGAGAGGTATGATCTGTATTAGATCAGTATTCTATTTTTCATCTATCTTGATGCGTTATGGGTGAAAAAATGGAGGAATCAACTTGTAGAGCCATTTTAGTGATTGGTTCAAATTTGGAAATTTGGGTTCAAAAAACCATCTAAAATCTTCTGGAGCCATTTTGACGCATAAAACAACCCTTTTTTTATGGTCCAAACCTTACTATGCAACTATCGTTTATATTCTACACACCGAGACCTTTCCAACAATGCAAGAATTGTCTCAATCAAACTTCGTATGCGAAATTTATGCCTCTTGCAAGTTGACCTACCATATTGATCACCGTGGTGCCAGTGGATGCCACATCAACCTCCATTACTTAAGTGTGTGGGGTTAGCCATGTAGTATATTTTCTAAGAAAATTCTAGAGGGTCCAAACCCTTATCACAATTCAAGGTCGAGGAAGCCAAAACCCTACCACTAGATGGAAAATGGGTTATGTTAAATACCAGGCTGCTAGGAGGAGAAGGGGTTCCATTCTATGTTATTTTATTTTGCTCCATAACAGAGCAGAACAAATGGGATTAGGAAATTAGAGAGATAACAGAGGGGGTTAATGTTATATAGTATCCTAATAGGCCACAGGTCTTAGGTAAATCCATAGAGAGTGCCCTCTCCTTTGTACTTGGATTATTTCCATACCATAGAAAAGAGACCAGAGCAACCTCACCTTCTAGTTGGGTTTTCTCCTGTTAGGGTTTCCCAGAGAAAATAATTGTGTTATTTTGTGGATTGTGTGTGTTTTTATTTCCTTGTTCTCTATTTTTTGCATTTTATCTATTTCATGCATAAACATAAAATCAATAATTAAAGATTATGAAATCTAAAAGAATTTAACCTTCGTAATATAAATTTTAGTTTTTTTTATTAAATCTGTTGTGATGAATTGTTCCAATAAAATATCCGTTTATAGATCATCAACATAATTTTTTTTTTCTTATAAGTTACTTATATTTCCATATCTATTTGTTGCATTTTAGTATGTTCATTAACTTTTTCATGAATTTTCATGGATTATGATGTGTTATTATTTTAATCCATGTTCACACATTATGGAAAAATATTTCCTTTATTTTAAACATCATTCCCCTTGATTTAAACATCTTCTTGTGTTGAATTTGGGTACATACGTATGTTTCCAAGTTGCATTGATGTACGAGTTTCAATCTCTCCTCTAGTCTCTTGATATTCCTTTTTGTTTGATCCTTGTAGGTGTTCTTTTGTTCTAGGTTCTAGATATTTATTTCATTTATAGAACAATAATATATTGGCATAACATATATAAGTCTTGCATGTATCGACGTCATATTTGTTTTCAAAACTCTTCCATATGGGTCTAAGCAAGATCGTGGAACTAACAACATAACATTTTTCCATAGATACAATTTTTGCATATACCTTTACTTTGGTTTGATATAAGTTTTTATGAAATGTTACATTAAATAACATAGAAAATGATGTTAATATATAAAATAAAATAAAAATCAGCAATTTAGTCAATTTAGTCCATTCTTAAGACAAACAAAAAATTGAAATAATTTCAACTAATAATTTCCATTTTACTTTGTGATAAGATAAAATTATATACAGTTTTTAAAGCAATGTTTTTCTCTTTCCCACTATCTGTGCATGCACGATCTCTTTACCATCGATCCTTGCACATAGCTTCCTTGTTTTACTTAATATTATATTTTAAGTAGGACTGTAGTTTGAGTCTCTTTGTGAACATTTTGGAGATTATCCTATGAACCTCATTAAGAATTGGTATTGATCCCTTGTCATCATGCTACCCAAGATCTTTTGTTCGAAATAGAACAAAGTTAAAATTTGTTAATTCTCTTAAACACTGCATATAATAGCAATGTTGTTTGTTCTTTGTTAATTCACTTAAACAGTGCATAGAATAGCAATGTTGTTTGTTCACACTTTTATATATGTTATTTCTAAATATTTATATGTGATTTTGATTTGCATTTTGTTTTCTGTTTTAAGATTTATGTAAAACAATCTAATTATTGACATATTTTTTTGGAAGGAAAAATAAGTAATTTTATTATATGAAAACAAAATTCAATAGATGTTTTTTGGCATTTCTACTTTGAATGATTCATAAGTCTTATTGACCTTTTGCATTCATTTTTGCATATCTACTTTGAATGATCGATGAGTCACTATGTTAGTGCTAACTTTTGTCCACTAAGTTTAGCTTATTTTACATTCCAATATTTTTATTACAAAAAACAAAAAAAAATGGAAGTCTTCTAATGATACAAAAGAATCTAGAAATTTTGGCTCTTAAAGCCTATAGGTCAAGTTGTGAACCAAGGGGAAGAAGATATTCAATGGTTCCTTGTGGACTTTTTACTCATGTTTTTCATATGCCTTTTTCCAGCGCCACTCCACCTTTGGATAAGGTATTTGCTTCGTTATTTTTGTTTGTGTATATATGTGAAATGGAGAAAGTGGTGAGAGTGGAGATAATTATTTAGATTTTTTCCATAATAGGATGGAGAAAGAAATTTTGAAGAATGTGTGCTTTTGATGATGTTTCCAACTAGCAAAGAATCCCCAAAAACTTGTAGCTAAGAAATATGTTTTTCTTGGGCTAAATTGAGGAGGAGAAGGAGTGTTGTGGATTCACTATTATTGTTCGTTGCTTCACCAAGGCCATTTGAGAAAGACATGGAAGTGGATTTAGAAATATGTAGGATTCCTCTCACTCCCCCTTTAGAAGGGGAGCCTTGTGTTGCTCCATCAAAGAATTCCCATGGTATATTTTTGTTGATTTTTGGCCGTTGGGAAGGAGGATGTGGAGAGGGGACATTTGAATTGGATGGGAGAGACTCGAAAGTGAAAATGTTATTTAGTGCACATTTGGGATGACGGTTTTCCTTCTCTTCAAAGATAGCTTTATTTCTAGAAATCCTGATGCCCCAACAAGCCATAGAGGGAAGGCCTCTCAATTTTTTTAGATTTTGATTTCCCCACCAAGATTGCAGATTTTCCTTAATTGTGTCTCCTTTCCAATATGAGCTAAAATTCAATGAGATTTTTAAGTTTTTCCATACTTCTAGAGTGTAAGGATAGTACAAAAAGAGACAAATGCTTGTTTCTTCTTGTTGTTTGCATAGGGGGCATCTATTGTGCCCTGTGAAGCTTCTTTTTTGTAAATTTTCCTAGGTGGGGACCTTTCCTTTTAAGATGAGCCAAGTGAAGATTTTTGTTTTGGCTGGGCTATTGTGTTTCCATATTAATTTTCCCCGCCATGTTGGTGGAGGCATCTCATTTTCAAGAAACAAGGCTTCACATCCGGGTGAAATCATGAAGATGGGTTACACTTTTGCTTGTTTTATGAAAAAAAAACCTGTATTTTCACAAGTTATTCAACTTCTGACATGCAAAAGTATTTTTTTTATTTAGAATTTCACTTTACAGTAAAAACAAAACTTGTGAAGAATTGTGTTAGCTTTCCAATGACTATTTTTCAATTTTTTTTTATCACGATTTGATATGTCAATTTGACAATTGTTTAACAGTATGTTCCTTAAACATAAAATGAATGATAATGAGTTACTTATTTCTACAACAATGTATATATTATTAAACTTGTGTTTTTAAGAAACAAAATATACTGCAACAATCTGAAATGACTCTATTTTATTATGACTATTATTTTGAATTTAACAGATGAATATTATAATTTCTAGAATTTTTTGAAGTTGACTAAGCTGAAAACGTTGCAGATTTTAAACACATATTTTTCTACACATTGTATCTATCTTAATTTTTACTTAAAACTAAAATCTAAATATACCCTTTTAAAAAGAACAGTTTAAGGATTATGAATATATTTTTTTCCGATTTTTTCACTGTATATTTTTAGAGATACCGATATTTCATTTCACCGAATCATAATGTCTACTGGAAATATTATGTAGTGACTTTTTTTAAAAATTAAATAAAAATAGATAAAAATAAAGAAAATGAAAACAAATTATAAGAATTGAAAGTAGATTCAATTTTGGAAATGCTGGTGTCATTTTCGAAACCAAATTCTGAATGTTTGTAGGAGTCTGCAACCTCTGAAGTTTAATTATGCTTGGGGCAATTCTTTGGTTTTAGTTTTCAGTTCCAATTTCCTTTTTTCGGTTGAAATAATATTTCGGCCAAAAAAATAATGTTTCGGCCGAAAGACTAAAATCTAACGGAATCCGTCAAAACTGAACGGTTTCCAAGTCTTTCGGCCGAAAAAAACTTCTTATGGCCGAAAGACTGTCGAACGAATTCCGTCCGTCGGAAAAAATGAAACGACACGCCGTATGGTTTTCTTTCGCGCTAAATTGTATAAATAGGATTTCGGCCGAATGCATTTAACACAATCCAACAAATGAACAAAGAGATATAAGCTCGAGGATAGAGATTTCAAAGCATTTCTATTATTGATTGCAACTGTATTCTTTTCTTTCTTTATTTCTTCCCTCTGTTCCATAGGCTTAATCGGAGGATCGATATTGATACATGGTGGTTTTTTAGAACACTTAAACATAGTTTCGAATCATCTTTTTGGTTTTTGTTGAATAAGGTAAATGATGTTTGTTCAAGTTTTTATTGGAATAACAATTTATATGTTGAAAGATAAATGTTGAGAATTTTTTCAAGGTGAAGTCTTTGTTGAACATATCTTTTATAGATAACTATAAAAATCATGGAAAACAAAAGTTTGTGAAAGAGAAAATATGATCTCACTCGAGATGATACTCGCCAAATCGAACAAAGGAAAGAGCTTTATCGGAGAAAGAAACAAGAACGTGCAAACATTGAAAAAATAAACGATGATAATGTCAAT
>JASDQU010014864.1:146184-164002 GCA_032191745.1 Picea mariana
TCATGATTGTTGGGTCATAATTAAAGTGAGTGTATTATGCATTCCTCAAAAAATCGATATTTCATTATTACTATTGGAGTAGTGACAAATCTAAAAATTCATCATTGCACCCAATACTCCCTATAAGTTTTTTCTAAAGGTTTATAATAAGGTAATGATCCCATCCTAATATTTATATTTTGGAATCTAAATACGATAGTTTATGTAATAAAATTTATGTGAGATGCATCATGGTATAATTTGCTGAGACAATGCCTACTCAGGTAATTTCTTAGAGATGGAGTAGGGGTGTGTGGAGTAGGGAGGTGTGGGAGCCACAAGGTTGTCACTACAACCATACTCACTACTTGACCAACAATTCTAGTTTAATGACATGGATGTTGTGGTGGATATATTGCATTGAGATTCCTCATTCTACAAGAATTCCTTGGCTATTTCCACTTGTTGATCTAATGAATATCTATGTAATAAAAACACTCAAATATCATTCCTAGTATAGCTATAAAAAAGTACACATAACATTAACATTATTTGGATATACATATTTTATCCAAGAATTATAAATATGAAAATAATCAAATATGAAGAGTTATATAGATAATAAAGTACACACAACATGAATACTATTTGGATATACCTATTTGATCCAAGAATTATAAATATGCAAAGAAGCAAATACCAAGAGTTATATAGATAATGTATCTTACCATGTCGGACAATGATAATACATATCTCTATGCCATTGTGACCTATGAAAGGAAATCTTGAAGTGGTGTTAAATATGTACTTCTTGATACAACTACCTTGTGCCAAAATAGTCCATCAAGATCAAGGCTTAATTGTTACAAACAATATTGAATTATATATATCTAGAATAAGAATACATGACCCAATTTATAGGAAAAAGACTCATACAGATAGATACCTTCATGCCCAATCCCATCATCATCCAACACAAAAATATGTTTTTCTAAAAACAATGATCACTTGGACCATCCGAATCTCTACTTCCCAATTCCTTACAAAAGAAAAACCCCACCTAACTAAGGCCCTTATGTCCAATGTTTACTCCGTCGCTCAAATCAACAAGTCCTTTTTACCAACGCACAATCCCAAATTCAAAACTCCTTCTCCTCTTCCCCACCCCTAGATCTCATTTGTCTTCCTTACATCCAGGGCACTACCAATCACATTTCTAAAATTTTGGCTAAATAAAATATCAAAACCATTTTCAAACCCTCTAAAACCCTTAAATAGTTATTTAGAATTGCTAAGGATAAATCTGACCCAATGCTTGGCCCAAGAGTTTACCAAATTCATTGTTTCTATGGTAAATCATACATTAGTCAAACTAGTAGTTCGTTTAAATCTCGTCTCAAAGAACATATAGCTAACACAACACACAATTGTGTCTCTAATTCATCTATTATTGAACACTCTTTCAAATCTAGACACTTAAGTTTCTTTGACAAAACCAAAATCCTAACCTCAACACCCTATCACTCATCATGCATCATTCGAGAAGCATTATAAATTGAGAAACACCCCGAAATTTTTAATTGTTATGATGGCTACAAATTCAACCAATCTTAGAAGCCTATCATTCATCACCTAGGCCATCGAACTTAAATTGTTTAATTTGATTTTAATCTCCTTTATTATATTCCCCCTTTCCCTCCTTTACCTTTGTCTTTATTTGTCTTTATTGACCCTCTTAATCCTTATAATTTGTTTACCTTATCATATTGTTATCCTCTTATCTTTGATCTTTTAACCCTTGTCTCAATTATCTAATTTTTTTTTTTTCCTAATTTGAAACCCCTCTCCCTTTTTTATTTTTATTTTATCAAAGCATTGAATAATTAATTAATTCTATTATTATATCTTTTAACATTCTAAAATTTATTCATGAGGGCTATCTTATTATTTTAATATTTCATTTTCTCTCCTCAACTATGATTTCTTATCATTTTCCTTTAAAAGCTACACCTTAACACTCTTTTCTAACATCATAAGCTTCATTTGTCCTTGATAATGATTCAGTGTTCGATCCTTTTACTTAATTCTATTATTATATCTTTTAATATTCTAAAATTTATTCATGAAGGCTATCTTATTATTTTAATATTTCATTTTCTCTCCTCAATTATGATTTCTTATCATTTTTCTTTAAAAGCTACACCTTAACACTCTTTTCTAACCTCATATGTCCTTGATAATGATTCATTGTTCGATCCTTTTACATAGATATTGGAATGACCATCATGTAATCTTTCCATCATTACATTTTACATTAGTTGGGCACAAAACATATGAACATGCACTATCCCTTGGTTACCTCTTCCCACATTAATCCTTCTCTTATATTTACAAAATTATACAAACTAAGAAAACAAGACCTTGGTATACATAGAGTACAAGTGCCAACAAAGCTAGGGACAACAACTTTCGTCACTCAAATACAAGCTACCTCTAAATGCAATCGTACCGTGCCAAGCTGCGTGCAGCTAAAATACTACGCAGATCATAGCTCATAATGGATATTTGCGCATTTAGTTCATTATTGTATGTGTGATATCTCATAAATTTAAAATATTTCTAAAACAATCGACCTATAAAGCTGGAATATATAACATTGTATTACTAGATAAGAACGAGGAATAACTATTAGGTTGATTAAAATATTATTATGTTGATTAAATTATGAAGACCGGCCAGTCGCCCATTCAGCCATTCATATATATATATATATATATATATATATATATATATATATATGCGCGCTTTGTTGTAAGTAAATACATGATAAAAATTTTATGTGAATCTAAACTAACACAATGTGATATAAGGATTTTCTCTCATTAACCTTAGATCTAAGATTGTTATTTGAGGAAGTAAATATGTAAGTAATTTAGTTATTTGATATTAATGTAGTTGGTTATTATTATTATTATTATTTTTAACATTTATTATTGTAGTTATTGAAAAGTAGGAGAAAGTTCAACAATTAAATAATGAATTTTTAATGTGTTTGATTTGGTCAAATTTAATTGAATAGATTTTGTATAAATATAGAAAACAATGAACTTAGGAAGTTCATCTTTGGTCCAATTGTTATCTCTCTCTCTTGCATTTATGAAGACTGTAAGCTATTTTGTTTACTATGATGTCCATACCAGTTGGTATCAAAGCATAAAGTTCTTAGAGACTCACCTACACCTATCACGAGGCTTGTTTCTCACTACCTCAAGTATTGGAGTTCCTAAAGCTCAATGTACACCTGTCACAAGGGCTACTCCTTGGTAGATCTGTACTTGTACAAATGCTAAGTTGTTGGAGGCCTTCTCCACTTATAGAAGTTCAATTTAATCTCTACGATAAGATTCAAACTAATGTTTTTTTTTGCCTTCTAGTTTGGTGTACCAAAAGGCCAACTCCTTTAACGTTTGAAGAACTTATTGTGGTCAGTACTCGAATTTGTGACATACTTTAACCACCTATTTTTGGGTGTATCACTACATGGTTCCTAGCAAGGATAAACTAACCTTTGACTCTTGCTTAGAAGTTTATACAATGCAACTCCATATCACCGATGACACATTTATATAGTAATGAAGGCCCTCACCTAGTTGAAGGGACCCTCAATAGACACTCTATATTCTCTATTCTTAGAGCCCAATATTACCCTATCTAGTATTCTAATGACATGGATGGTGAACACATTAATGTTTTTATCTAAAATCTATCTACGTATATTGACTCTTGGACTGATATAAAAAATGCAAAAAAATGGGAATGGGTATTGCCACATATTTATGGGATAGCACTAGATTCGAAGAAAAATCTTTGCGATGGTTCCACCCTCTACATGGAGTTAGGGGAGACACCTTTAAACCAAACTGCTATGGCCTTTTAGATCTAGTTTGGTGAGGAATTGAAATAATGGTTCTACCCACGTAGGTATTATAATTGAATTCCTTTTGGTCAATTCTTGGCGTAGTTGGTTCAATATTATATTTTTCAATTCACTAAGATCTGGGTATAATTAGCTATCATAGATCGAGAACCTATTCTCTATATAAAGTTTATTATGGTATATTTACTTCATTACAAATCAATATTTAAATGTTTGACCATGATTGTTAGGGACCTAACCTCCCTAACCTCTCACGTAGGTATAATAATACAATTCCATGTAATAAAGGCCAATATTAATAAGGCCTAACAATAATGAGGAATAAGTCAAATGTAAGAAGACCTAATAGAAGCTTCCGCTTTTAGAAGGATCTTCCCTAGATTGTTCCTTTGGATAGATAGATTTAGTATAAATAGAAATAGAGGGTAAGAGAAATTTTGTCTTGGAGATTATTGTAATAGAGCTCTGCTCTACTGGAGGTTTCCCCCTTGAAGAGGCAAGCGAACATTGCTATTATTAATCAAGGTTCTCTTTCTGGTGTTATTCTTGTATTATTCTGGTATTGTTCTAGTTGTATCATTGTTTCTTTGCCATTCCTATGCTAAAATATTTCTGTCCTACATACTATTTTATATCTAGAATATTACAAGTGGTATCAGAGCACCTTCCTCGATGGAAAATTGTGGGTTGAATTTTTTCAGGGTAGAGACGTATTATGACGTCTTAAAGCTACATAGATTTTTCATTACGTGCATAAACCTGCGGTCGAGGAGTCATACACATAGGAAATACAAGAGGTACTTAAGCGCCACACATTTGTTGGCCACCCTTGTAACCCTTGTTGGTACCCCTTCGAGTGGTAGAGCATCAGACAACACCTGTTTACAACACCTGTATACGGATCAACCTAGATCTCATGAAGCCCTCCATAGATAAATCGATCAACCTCATGACTATTATAGTGCCAACAAGAACAACACTCAGGAAGATACTCTCTAGTACCTGGGTAGTCAGTTAGTATGGCTAAGGGCATGGTCTAGCCTCCTTAGTTGGTTCCCTAAGATATTGGGTTTAGTACTATTATTGGACCTTGCATGTATATCAAAGAGCTATATCACATGGAAAACCCATGTCTGTAGAAACCCTGAATATCCAACCTTGGGACAGAAAAAAAAGTAGAACATACTAGATCTATTATCGTGCAATTATGCCTTATGCATTCTGGTTGCGAAATTACTACACATTTCTTCCTATTAAGAATTTTGGCATTTCGTCAATGTAGTATTATTCAGGCCGGAGTATAACTCCACAGGAGTAAAAAAGAAGAATATAGTGGTCTCGTCGACACACTTATTTGGGACCTATCCCATTGGGTTCATCTCCTCGCCCCGATTCCAGTGATACCTATCATTTTTAACACAATTTCTTTTGTGGACTCGACCCTTCTCTAGAACCCTTATTTGGCCCCTATCCCAATGTATCCCCCTTTTTTCCCTGATCGTATTGGCACCTATCATTTGACACCCTTCTTCTCAGTGGTCCCACCCACCCCTCTAGACCCCTTTTGTTTCCCCTATACCATTTTCCTGGCCATTTTTCCAAATGGATACCACAAGAGCCCAAGAACTCAATACCTTGATTGCTAAGACCCATTGGAACCAAGAATACATCAAGAATATCAATGCCAACCTAAGATCAATAAATTCAACCTTTGAGACATTTAAGGAACAATGTTCCTACATAAAATACCTTAAAGACCTCAAATCCACCTTTGAACACGTCATGGGCCATTCCCAGAACCCTTTCTCTTCTTAACAACCATCATATTAGGATGACCATGACTCTTCCCATTACAAAGGTCCTCATACTACCCACGTTTATCGATACCTCTACCCTCCTAGAATTGAGGTGAACAAATTTGATGGATTGGATCCCACAGGCTAGGTCACCCAAATGGAACATTATTTCTCTTTGCATGGAATTAATGAGGATTTATCCAAGCTTCGTTATGGTGTCCTACATCTGGATCCAGAATGGTGGCAATGGAGAAAAAAGGCATGCCAAGGGTATGTTTCTTGGACACAATTTGTGGCCGAACTTTATAACCTCTTTGACTCTAAAACCCACCATTTAGGTTGTTTGACCAAGTTAAAGTAGTCTCAGATAATGGAATACTTTATTGCCGCATTTGAGAACTTCGCTTTTAGAACAAAGGGCATGTCAGATGTTTTCTTTAGGGAATTCTTTATTAGTGGTCTCAAAGATGAAATTCGTGCCCATGTTCTCATGGCATGCCCCCAGACTTGGTTGGAAGCTACCCAACAAGACAAGGAAGCACAACAGATTGTATCCTCCTAGACCTACAAACCCTCCTTTCCTCCTTTCCCTAAAGCCAATAATTATGACCCTCCTACAACTCCCCTCAAGATCCATAAATTAACCAGGGATGAAATGGTTGAACATAAACTCAATGGTCTTTGTTATAATTGTGATGAAAAATATTTTCCCGGGCACAAGTGCAAGGAATAGAATATTTTTATGTTTGTGACTAAGGATATTTCTGAAGAAGATGTTGTTGTTACGCATGTGGAGGAACTACCACCGCCATCTAATCTAATCCCACCCTCTAATCCACTATACGTTTAATCGGTAATTTCACAGAATGCCCTCACTGGCTTATCTGCTCCCCAGACTCTCAAATTAATTGGTTGCATCAAAAATAGGAAAGTCATCATCCTTGTGGGCAGTGGTATCACCCATAATTTTATCCATCGTCGCATTTCCCAAGAAGTGAATTGTTACATCCGTGCCGTCAATAATTTTCAAATCATGATTGCCAATGGAGGTTTCATGAAATGTGGGGGAAGATGTGAAAATGTGCAATTCCAAATTGGTTAGTATCACCTGAAATCCCATATGTTTTCTATAGACATGGGTAGTTGTGACATTGTTCTTGGTGTCGAATGGTTACACACTCTAGGCCCCATTCTCATGGATTTAACCATGCAATTCCAATAGGAGGTACAACAGTAAAAGTTCCAAAGCATCACAATAGGCTCCCCTGAGATCATTAGTTCCCATCGCATGGAAAGGATCCTAAAAAAAGGTCATTCGAGAATTATATCCCAACTCCACTCCATTAATGCTGCTGAGACACCTTTTTTGCATCCCAACCTCCAATCTATCTTTTCCCCCCACCAAGTTGTTTTTAATACTCCCAAAGAACTTCCCCCTTCCCATGGATTCCATGATCATTCCATCCCTCTCATCTTGAGCAGTATTCCTCCCAATGTTTGGCCTTATCGTCATCCCTTTTCCCATAAGAATAAAATTGAGAAAAGAATCATGAATTACTAGATCCAGTGTTATCCGTCCCATTACTAGGCCCTATTCCTTCCCTATGGTCATGGTACTCAAGAAAGAAAGTACTTGGCGCATGTATCCTGATTTCTGCGCCCTCAATAAACTCACAATCAAAGAAAAATTCCCCATTCCTATCATTGATGACCTATTGGATGAATTGAGTGGTGCTTAGTACTTCACCAAACTGGATCTACGTTCTGAATACCACTAGATCTATATGAAATACAAAGACATTCCCAAAACTACATTTCTCACTCATGGGGGTCATTATGAATTCTTGGTTATGCCCTTTGAATTGTGTAATTTTCCTTCCACTTTCCAAAGTCTTATGAGTCATGTATTTTGTCCCTTTCTTCGTAATTTTGTCTTAGTTTTGTTTGATGATATTCTCATCTATATTAAAAATTGTCCCTCCCATCTCTCCCATGTAAATCATGTTCTCAATCTACTCTCTAAGCACCAAATTTTACTCGAACACTTTAAATGTGCCTTTGGTGCCTTAGAAGTGGAATACCCATGTCATATTGTCGGCAAGGATGGTGTATGAGTGGATCCTAAGAAAATTGAATCTATGCAGGATTGGCCTAGCCCTAAAACTCTTAAGATCTTGCATGGTTTTTTGGGTTTAACAGACTATTATAGGAAGTTTGTTCGAAATTATGGAAAAATTGCAGCTCCTCTCACTTCTCTCCTTAAAAAGAATGATTTCACTTGGACTTCAGTTGTGGATCATGCCTTCCAAGCCTTGAAATATACTATGTTCTCAACCCCTATCCTAGCACTTCCAGACTTCATAAGGATATTCATATTGGAATGTGATGCTTCCGGGAAAGGAATTGGAGCCATCCTCATGCAAGATGGTAGGCCTTTGGCCTTCACTAGAAAACAACTTTTTCGAGTGACATTTGGGCTAATCCATTTATGAAAAGGAAATTCTATCTATTTTGCATGGTGTGGATCTCTAGCGTCCTTATTTATTGGGCTAGTGATTCCAAATAAAAAATGATCATCAAAGTCTTAAGTATCTCCTGGAACAACAAATTTCATTACCGACGCAACAAAAATGGGTGACCAAGATATTTGGTTATGATTATGGGATCATTTACAAGAATGGAAAGGAAAATGTCATGGTCGATGCTCTTTCCTAAAAATATTAATAATATGGGTCCCTTTTCTCCCTCTCCTTCATTGTACCAGGTTGGCTCCAATATGTTCCTCAAGAATGGCTACAAGACCCCAAAATTTCTCGCATGCTCCACCAATTGAAACACAATTCTTCAGTTTCTCTAGGGTACTCTTGGAAAAATGAAGAGATTTTCTATAAAGGTAATTTGTATTTATGCAAGAAATCACAACTTAAATCCATAGTGCTTTCTGAACTTCATGCCTCACCCACAGTCGGGCATTCGGGGTTTACCAAAACCTATGAACGGGTCAAATATTATTTTTTCTGGGATGGTATGAAAGAGGACATCCACACCTTTGTGGATGAATGTGAGTTCTATCAACGCAATAAGGGAGAAACTTTCAAAGCTCAGGGCACACTCCAACCACTTATGATTTCCCCTACTATTTGGCGAGATATTTCTATGGATTTCATTGTGGGATTACCTAAATCAGGAAATAAGGCAGTCACCATGGTGGTCGTACATCATCTCTTCAAATATGATCATTTTGTTTCTCTTCAACACCCATTCAAAACCACCATAGTGGCTTAAATATTCATGGATAATATATTCAAGCTTCATGGCATGCCTAATTCTATTGTCTCTAACAGAGACCCCACTTTCACCAACAATTTTTGGAAAGAATTATTCAAGCTACAGGGCACCCAATTGTCAACAAGTGTTTGGAAACATGTTTGAGTTTTTTTGCATTTGAGAGGAAAAATCGGTGGGCTCAATGGTTATCGCTAGTTGAATGGTGGTACAACACATCTTACCATACAACTACTCGCATGACTCATTTTGAAGCAGTCTATGGCCAAAATCCCCCATCGGTTCTCTCATATATGTCAGGGGTCTCGAAGGTTCAGGAGGTTGACAAAAATATTACCATCTAAGAGGCAATTCCTCATGTCCTCAAAGAAAATTTGGTCATGGCTCAAGATCACATGAAGCAACAAGAAGATCAAGGTCATTCTGAATGACATTTTATTGAAGGGGACCAGGTGTTTCTTCTACAACAACCTTATAAGTAGACTTCACTCAAAGATGAACATTGTCAGAGAATTGAACCCAAATTTTATGGTCCTTATACAATTCTCAATCATGTGGGATCGATGGCCTATTAGTTATCTCTACCCAGTCAGTCAAAGCTCCATCTTTTTTTTCATGTTTCCTTCTTAAAGAAGGTGATTGGAACTAAGTTCCAAACTCAAACTGATCTCCCTGAGTTGGATGAAGAAGGTTCCATATGGTTGCACTCACAAGCAGTCTTGGCCCAACGAGAGTTTAATCTCCGTCAACGCACCATCAAAGAAGTTTTATTCCAATGGAAAGATACAACTCCAGAAGATTCCACCTGGGAATCGACCACCATTCTACAACAATTTCCTCATCTTAAGCCTTGAGGAGAAGGTTGTTCTTCAAGGGAGAGGGCATGCTAGGGACCTAACCTTCCTAACCCCTCACGTAGGTATAATAACAATAATAATATAATTCCATATAATAAATGCCAATATTAATAAGGCCTAGCAATAAGGAGGAATAAGTCAAATGTAAGAAGACCTAATAGAAGCTTCCACTTCTAGAAGGATCTTCCATAGATTGTTCTTTTGGATAGATAGATTTAGTATAAATAGGAATATAGGGTATGCGAAATCTTGTCTTGGATATTATTGTAATAGATCTCTTCTCTGCTGGAGGTTTCCCCCTCGAAGAGGAAAATGAACATTGCTATCATTAATCAAGGTGCTCTTTCTGGAGTTATTATGGTATTGTTATAGTTATATCATTGTTTCTATTCCATTTCTATGCTAAAATATTTATGTTATGCATACTATTTTATATCTGGAATACTACAATGACAATCTCAATTAATCCTTTGAACAAGTGCTTACTATAGATCCCAACTATGGGATCCACCCTATGTTATCTCCTTGTTATTCCTCTACCTCTCTCTATTCCCCTATCATTTCTCATCCATCTCCTTTGCCTACAATGACCTCTTCTCACTACTTAAATAATATTCCCATATATCCCACAAACCCTCTTATTGATCTTTTCATAAATATAAGACACATTCATCTAATGAGTGATGTGTGTTGCATCATCCAACTCCTCCCAAGGCCCTTTTTTTTTCTGAACAAGGAACACATTTCCTACATGTCTAACCTATCTACAATATACAAAGATCATAAAAATACCAAACCCTACCACCCTTACATTAATATTGGTCCGTATGGCCTACATTTATACCCTATATGATAGGGAATCCTTGTTTACCCATAATTTCCATATCAAGAAGCACATTTACCATCTCATTTTTTACAATGGAAGTCAAAAGAATTTGATTGTATCCTTTGTAGTCGTAGAATGAAATCTCTCCACCACTCCCTATCCTCAGTGACACCATTTTGGGTGGGTGAAAAATAATGGAAATCATTTCCTAGTTAATTGTTGCTACTTGGTCACATTTTCTATGTGTCCTTTTCAAGGTACATTGGAATGTGATGTTACCCTTTCAACTCATGTTACTCTCATATTGGGCTATCCTTACTAGTCAAATTCCAAATCCATATAAGATGCAATTCTAAATAAATATAAGTTGTTTCGTTATGCAAAGGAATTCAAAATTAATGCTACTGTTAACACATCCCTATAGCTCCTTACTGGTCATGCAGCGGTCAAGCTAGTATAGCATTATAAATGCTTGCACTTATGTGTGGTGTGTCCAGTGAAATCAAATATTTAGTACAATAGGTCCCCACATCCCTTTAGTATATATTACTTGATTATGAGTATGTGTTTGAGTATCTTGAAGGTTCCCCCATAGTACAATGCTAAAAATACTATTGATGTTATTCCTTCAAGGCCCTTTCCCAATGCACCTACTTGTAAGTTATATCATGATAAAATTGAATAGATAGAGAAACCATTGAAGACGATTATGAATACTAGGCACATTCAACCAATACATTCCTCGTGTGGCTCTCCAACCATCATTATTCTTGAGGACTAGAATAAATGGTGTTTAGTGATGAATTAGAGGTATCGATCTAAACAAAATGACGATTACAAATAAGTATCCACTTCGATCATTAAGGATCTCTTGGATGATTTTGAAGGGGCTCACTATTTTACAAGGATAGAAATCTAAGTAGGATATCACAAGGTATATCAAGACAATTGACACATTGAAAACTTGTTTTAATTAAACTAAATTTGGTCTTTTTGAATGGATTCTTATTCCATTAAGTCTCACTAATGCTCCAACAAAAATTATGAGGCTCGTTAATGACATGTTTAGGACACATTTGAGATGTTATATTATCATCTACATCAATGATATATTGGTCATCAACAAGAATTGGGATGAGTACCACCACCATGTCCACACCATTTGGATCTATTACATACTCACAACCTGCAAGTGAGAAGGTAAAAATCTTCATTTGGGAAAACTATTTATCATTATTTGGGATTTCCTATATTCCATCCTAGTATTCAAGTGCATCCATCAAATTTTAAATATCTCTTGTATTAGCCTATGCATTTCTCTACCATGGAACTAAACATTTTATAAAGAGGGATCATTTTCTATCACAAGTTTATAACTCATTTCTCATATAAAGAAATCCATTTGTACAGTCTTTTGAACCGACCTCAGTTCTCTTAGACTATATCGGCCAATGCAACCTTTATCCATTTAAAACATGTTTTTTTCATTTTCCATAACTACAACAACTTTTTGAGAAAGAATAAGATACCTCCAAATATGTTATAGGGGTTATCCTCAAACAAGATGGTCATATTGTTTCTTATCATCATGAAAGTTTGTTTGATGAGATTTGATAAAATTCCTATGATAAAGAATTCTATACTCTTGTCCAAGATCTCAAACAATGGCATTGACATTTGTTAGTCAAGGATATGGTCTTACACACCAATCATCATCCTTTGATTTTCTTGAATATAGAAACAAAGCTATAGGAGAAGTGGCACATCAAATGGGCATCTTCCATTTGGAAATTTAATTTGGTAATAAAATACAAAAAGGGAAGCATGAACCAAACATTTGATATGCCCAATATTGCTATAATTCACACCCTCTAGTGCCTAACAGAGGTAAACCAAACACCATTTTTATATGTATGTACAAAATATGTATGGTTATATAAATTACAATAGTTGTGTGTGTTAGCTAATGATGACAAAATTCTTTTCATCAAGGAGGCCCATGCACCTTCTTGTTGGGACCATTTTCACATCAATAAAATTATCGATCACTTACAACTCTATTTCATTTTTCCTACCATGAAGAAACGAGTCAATTTTTTTATCTAGAGTTGCACTATTTGTAGTACCTCAAAACCTACTAACTATAATATGGGACTCTCCTAGCCATTGTTCATTCCTACATGCCCATGTGAATCCATATCTCTTGATTTTGTTAATACCCTTTCAATGACCATGCAATCCCATAATGTCATCATTGTCATTGTGTCTTGTTTTTCTAGCATGGTTGTTTTCATTCCCTAGACTAAGAAACTAAAAATCTAGTAATTTTCCCATATGTTTTTCACCCACATCTGGGAATATCCCCCTATCTCTATCATATTTGATCTATACTTTAGATTCATCAATCATTTCTAGAAAACAAGCCCCGGAAAACCAAATTTTCCATTATCTTTTATCTTCAAATGGTCATCCAAATAGAGATGGTCAATCGAACCCTCATTTAATCCCTTCACATGTTCTATCATAAGCATAAACAATGGCATAATTACTTGCATATCATCCAACACTTATAATTGGAAAATTCACTACTCAGAATAAAGCACTATGGAATCTAGCCACCCGTGGGAATATATATATCTTTTTTTTTCCAATTCCCTTCCTATGTCGACCACCCAATGTCATAATTCCATCATTTTCACTATGTGTTGTTGTTTCCAAAATTTTTGTTTTCATTCCCTACACCAAGCAACTCACTATGCAACAAGTCATCGATATAACACCCCATGTTGACCCATGTATGTATTTTTACATGTTTTTATTAGGTTGGTGATTCGGGATGTGTGGGGCCTACGTGCCCATGTGTATATAAGTATTTTTGGGCATGCATTTCTATGTTTATATGTTTTTAGGCCAGAGTGCCTATGTGCTAAAAGGCCAACAATATTGACAAATGTAATATGTAATCACACTCAAATTAATAAAATACATCATGGTTGAAGACCAAGTCAGACAAGAGAGAGGGGGAGCTAAGAATCGATGAGTGGGAAAGTGGGTTAAGGTCTAGGAAAGGGGGCTTAATCCAAGGGGGTTAAGGGATAGGTAAAGGGGTCTTAATCAAAGGGGGTTAAGACAAATATAATATAATAATTCCCTAATCCTTTTTTGCATGTTTTATTACCTAAGATCCTATGTAGTGGAAAAGGGGGGCATGATTGCCATGCATCAAAAATGGCACATGCATATTTGAAGGAGCAATTTAGTGTAATTCTCCATTCCATTCATTTTGTTCTTACGATTATGACTACAGGAGTTACTCTGTGGGAGATGATGACCCATACTATAAAGTTTAACCTATGGATCCTAAGTGGATCTGGGTCTGTGTTCACACTATTAAATTTGAACGTTTTTGCGAAGAAGTAGAGACGATTTTTCATCGGCATAGAGTCGTTTTTGAGACCAAAATGATTTTTTTTTCGTCGAAATTCATTCATCGGTCTAGCAGCCACACATGGATCTTCGTTGGTCTAGCGACTGGGAAAATAAGCCTATTCACAATAGGGAAAAGTTGAGCTAGCGATGAATGTTAGTCGGTCAAACGACTAATATTAGTCGCAAGAGTGACCAAGAAAACCCTGGAAAACTTAGTCAATAAACCACTATGAGTCGCTAGAATGATGAATATTAGTCGCTAGAGCGACCAAACCATCAGTTAAAAAGGTCAAACAAAGGAGGATCAGTGAGTCGCTAGAACGACCAAGTGACCTAGTTTGCGAACAAATGGCAATACAAGTGACTAACATGTTGGTCGCTCTAGCGAATAACACGTTGGTCTCTCTAGTGATTAACATGTTGATGTTTGCGACCAATTGGAAATACTAGCAATGAACAGGTTAGTCGCTAAAGCGACCAATATTGGGGTTTTTGTTTTAAAAAAATTATGCCATTCACACATGATCTTAACTAAATTTGATAACAGGTATTTAAGTGTGTCCAATCATGATGGTCATGTAATTGTAGGATCTTAACTAAACCTTGATTTCAAAATGGGGTGGATGATATGGTGGAACCATGTGAAAGGAGAACTTGATCAAACAACGCAATAAATCAAACAAATTGACAATATTGGAGTTGATAGAGTGAATACCATGTTTGAGGAACTCAATGTGTAGGTCTTCCTCATATGTAACTCTATTGTTATTGATCATGTGAAAAACTCTCTTGATGTCTCCAAAAGAAAATATATGACATGAGGTAGGTCTATGGGAAATTTGGATTGAGGATTGTATAGGAACATGATAAAGGGATGGAGAGGAAGGGCTATGGGAAATTTGGATTGAGGATTGTATAGGAACATGATAAAGGGATGGATCAAGGGATAAAATGAATTACTGATATATATCTTGTGGGAGGGAAACTTGTCTAGGTAAAAGGGTGCACCAAAAAACTCTATGTCAATTGTAGAGATCTTCAAGAAGCTCATGTCCCCTAATGGAAACAAAACCATATTTTTTTATGATAGAGGAGATGCTAGCAATATTTCTAAAGGTGAGGATTGAGCTTTTGGGATTAGCTTGGATTGGATTGAGCTTTGGAGATTGTTAGCTTGGCTAGATGAGCCACTTTGTCAAGATAGATTGTGAATATTATCAGATCTATGATCTCAGAATTCTTGGAGTGGAAGTGTGTGGGGAACGAAGGACAGTTGGAAGGTACCTTACAACATCAAGGCAATGGTTGTAATCTCTCTTTCACATTTAATATGATACAGTAATGTAATTCTTTCCTATAAAGCTTGTTGTGTTTTATTGTATGATTCTTTGATCACATACATTGGTTTATATTGAGTTTATGCTATTACTATCACTTTGGTTGGTTACATTCTTTTGCAGGATCATCATTGTATGAGTGTTGGAATGGAGCTAGGATGGCGATGGCGAGAGGAAGCAATGTTTAAACAGTATGTCACTTATCCCTCTTTAGTTAGTAAATTCAATATCTAAAACTTAAGGAAAGTGTCATGTTCTGGTGTGTTTTTTTCTAGATCTAGGTGGATCTAGGGAGATCAGTTAGTGTCCGCACCTACCGATTTATCCAACAACAAAATTTGCGACTCCACTGGGGAATAGATTGTTTCCTAATTAGTCTAGTTTCCCTTGCTTCGATTGCTTGTTTTCTAGTTTCTGAGTCCATGAGAGATCCATCCAGACTCTCTGGATCTAAAAGTTCATTCAAAATTTTTGTCCTTTTTCCAAATTTTTCTTGATTACAAATGTCTTCGCATTGTACCTCTCTGTGGCCTGCAAGAATCATTGATGTTTGCACCCTACTATTTAGTTCAATGCGACCTTCTCTCATCCTACCTGTATCTAGACTGTGAGAATCCCTAAGTCTTGCACTGTACCCCACTACCAGGCTGCGAACTCATTTGTAAAAGTTTTGGATTAGGTCCTCCTATATTTTTGATGTCCAGTTTTTCTTTGATCAACTGGATTGAACTTTTGGGCCCTATATTGATCTGTTTATAGTCTGCTTGACATTCTTTGTGTTGCTTTTATCCATCTTTGATTTGTTTGGTTTTGAAGGATTAGTCTCTTGCTTTGAGTGTATTTCAATTAAAAAGCGTGTGTTTTCTTTAGAATTGTTTAGGGAAAGATCAAATTTCTTTTGAATAGTTTGCTTTAAAAGAAAACTTTTAGTTTGGGTTTCTTTGTTTTAACAAAGTTCATTATTGCTTTTAGTGAAATTTTTGAAACAAAAAAGATTTAATTTCTTGCTTTATATTAGATTGGGGGCATCCTTGCATTTGAAGTAGCGAAATTGCATGATTCTTGGCATTTTTTGGTCTTAAATTCCAAAATAAATTCCCCCTCATGGCCGGGGGGGGGGCATGAATCATGCATTGGTGTACAATACCTTTTTCTCATTTTTTGAGGATCTTGATATTGATGAGTTTAATATATTTTGGGACATTGTGTATATGGGAATGATAAATGTTTTCTCCTTCTCGTAGCATAGCTTTCATCGAAATGAAAAGATTGCATCTTCATCTCTTTGCATAACTTTTGAGTTGGTCAAAACACCATACTGGTCACGTCATTTTTCTATTGAGTAACACCAACCATAAAATAAAGTGATTATAAAAAAATGATTAGATATTTTTTATACTTTCTCGTAGCAAACCTACATTAGATTAGTTGTAGGGCTTTGGAATAGGAATGAAAAATAACTTTCTAAAGTTGTAAACAAACATAAAATCTTGAGTTAGGGAGCAGTTAAATCCACTTATTACATTTTGTCCTGGAAGCCCTTCTAACATAAGGGTCAATCATGAGGTCGCATTGAGACTGACAAAGTTACTCACCCTTATTTGTTGGTCTTGGTGTAGAGGTTGCGCTTATTATGGGGGTCGCTTGAGGGGTATACCCACAATGATGAGTGGAAGCCTTTCAAATTTATTTTGGCCTAGATACCCTGCCCTTGCATGTGGATCGGACTGTCGATTGTTTCCTCGTGCATCACTGTAGTGATTGGTAACCTTAGTGGCATATCTCTCTAGGTTCTTCACATGAGGTGACTGTGGAGGGGCAAGTCTTCACAGTACCTGGAATCGACATTGGCCAAACTAACTCGGGCTCCTTGGAGGGTATACCCACGATTATGTGTGGGAGCTTTCACCAGGGTGTAAGTCCATTAAGCAGGTCGTCAACGTAACTTTTCCACCCCCTCTATCTCAACCCCTTCTTACTTTGTTCCCGCGACGTTGGATTTCATCACCAACTAGTGTGCTCATTGTGAGAATGTTTTGTTTGCTTGCTTGCTTACTAGATTTTTAACGTGTGTTGTCTGTTTTCCCTAGTGGACTCTAGATTGGATCTTTATTTTTATGGTGTCAGTTCCCGGAATGACCAATGAAGGAACTCCTTTTCCCGGGGAACCTTTTGTTTTTCCTTCTTACGGAAACATTGGTCCTCCTCATATTGCTACTTTAAGCCTTCCAGGTCTCACAATTGGGTTACCAATATGGTTGTTTTCCACCCAAGTAATCCTAAATGCAGTTAGTGCTTCAGTCATAAGCACTTCCCCCCAAGAGCATGTAATGTCCCCCACCTCTTAGAGAGGTAATGAGGTGACTTAGTGG
>JASDQU010014865.1:0-18881 GCA_032191745.1 Picea mariana
TGTGACGTGGGGATGATCAAATCATAATTTCGTGCGTGCGTGGGTAATGAGCACGTGATCGTGCTTCACGCAGCTACGACGTTGAAGAATTTTCCTACCACCAGGCTCGCTTGCCACTTTCATCAGCATACGGTCTTTCCGGAAAACCCTGTTAGCTGCGGAAAGTGAATACTTTACACAGCGCACCCTTTTATATGAAAACTCACTTTAGCTGCTGAAAGCAAAACCACGTGCCACATCATTTAAAAACATTTCTTAGCGCGAAAGTCAGTACTCTCCGTATCGTGCCACGTGCCAACTGTCTATCGAGCTTCTCGCGCCTCGTTACTTTCCACAGCACCTTGAACTAATGAAACAGTGATGTTAGCTGTTGAAAGCTAGCGCTTCCCACAGCACACAACAGGTTGTTTTACATAAGGTTAGCTGTTGAAAGCAAACAGTCACATTTTCGAAATAGAAGACTTTATTTTTTATTATTTCCTAGGACACACCAAGAAACCAAAATTTTTCTGAACTGAAAAACTCAAAAATGACTTGAAGCTACTACTGAAAGCTATGATATCCCACCAAAATTCGGCCGAAAGGACTGTTTCGTTTTGGGAGTTAACACCAACCATCCCTGGATAATGCATTGGGAAGTCACAAGCATAGTTTTCTATGGTTCAAGCTTGTGTAAAAATGAAACCAACTACCTCAAGCATAGTTTCTTCTGGTTCAATCTTGTGTAAAAATGAAACCAGGTCCAAGCATAATTTTGTTTAGTTTTTAAGCTTGTGTAAAAATAAAATCTATCCCAAGCATAATTTTGTTTTGTTTTAAGTCTTGCGTAAAAATGAAAACAATCACGAGATTAGTCTTTGTTCTTTATCATGCTCGTAAATAACTGAGAATGTAACCGAGTAAAATTTTATCACTTTTTCATACTCTTCATGGTAACACAAAAAACAAAACTTATGGAGTATCCCTTAAGCTCTTTTCATGCTCTGTAAAAACTAAACGATTTTCGAGTGACCTTGTTCTTTTCACACTCATAAAAGTATTTGAAGAAAATGTTTGATGGGCGATAGTTTATCATTTTTTTGGTCTCATTAAACTAATTTACGAAAAAGGGACTGAGAGAGTTCTCTTTACGTGTTTTTCAGACTCTCTAAACATGAAAAACCCTTGAGTTTTCTCTCTTTGGACTCGTTAAACAAACATCAAAAGACCTATATGGAAATAAACCACTCCTTCTTAGGGTTCATTAAACATACTTCGAGGGACTCGTCCGAAGGATGAGCTTACATTACAAGAATATGTTATCCTCCTCAAGATTTTGTAAAAATAAATAGGTACTCACCAGAAATGGCGGGGAAAAATTGAGAAAGAAATGTATCTAAACCTGTATTCTATGGAATAGACACTTCTGAACATGACACCCTTTCACTTGCTTTGTGTCTAGGTTGGAAAATTCACTTGTCTCTTGATCATACTCCTTTTAAGATTACAAATTGGTCTGTGATTCTTGTTGTTGAGTTAGTTTTTCCGAGACAGTTGTCATGTTGTCAATATGTTCAAAGAGAAGTTCAATCCAGAAATCCTTCTATTGCGTCATCCATTTCTGTAGTCCTTAAGCCTTCTATTGCATCGACCATCCCTGAGTCAGTCCTAAATCACTTGTTACTCTGATCTACTTCAAATATTTTTACCTGTTTCATGTCATTGATGGAGGATACATTAAGGCCTTCCTATGATGCATCTTTTCTTGTCGAATTCAACTCATTATCCAGGAATTAGACTTAGAAACTAATTGGTACCTTGGAACTTGCATTCCTTAATGGCAAGTTTCCTCACTTATGATAGTGGGTTTTCATCATTGACCCCTAATTAGAAGATTTCGTCGAGTGTTCGACCTTAACTCATTAATTCACATTCATTGGATTGTACTAGAGTACCTTGGGAGTCATTGAAATTAATGGTGATTTCCCTCACACTTGTTAACAATATTCATTAATGACCAGTAATCAATTGGTTTCCACCATGTTCGACTTCAACACATGTATTGGCATGGTTAGATTCATACTATAGAGTGGTGGAGATGAAGACCCTGGATCTTTTCAGATAGATTCAGGTTGCGTTGGAGTATATTCAGTTTGTACTATTACATAGATCACACATTGTATGTCTCATGGCTATGTTCAAATTTGAGTTTTTAACACATAGATCCACAGTGTATTTTTGGTGGCTATGTTCAGATTTGAGTCATATTGGCATGGATCAACAGTGTATGTTTGGTGGCCATCACCTATCTTACTTGACATGGATCTTTACATGCCATCATTTATGATTTGATTCATTTGTATTCTGAGTATGGGAATGCCTACCTCAGCGATGATATATTATTGTACTACATTTCCTTGTTTGTTGGCAAGTTTCTGACCGACTGTTCCTTGTTCCCTACACACACTCGACAAAGTATTTCAGCTATCACTCTGTTCTAAATTCATACTTTGGGGGGCTCTATGTTACACATTATTTTCATCATCCCCATGACCGTTAATGATGTAAACCTATATGTTTTCTCCAGATGGGTCAGTGGCCTGAATGCCTGAAGAAAGAAGGGAGAAGAACTTTTCCTGAGAGAAGAAATTGTATTTTCCTTTATAAAAACCCTATTAAGGAAGATCGTTGCAAGATGCACTATATGCAGGGTGCGACGATGCCTAATTTCCACATCCTGCTCTAAAGCTAGACTGTGGCGTTTCTGTAGGCTTCACTATAGCTAGGGTGCAGCGATTTCTGTACGTGGGAAAAATGGGCATCTTCTCGATGCTTCTGGAAGGAGAATATTCTATGGTGAGGTGGCCTCCAAACGGTTTGGATCTTACTCACTTTCATGATTTAGTGGGATCATCCTAACCTCCTCACCTTATCCTCTTCATCTTATAAAAGAAGTGGAGCTCTCATGGAGAAAGTTAGTTTGGCTTGGGATTAAGTTTAGTTGGATTGATCTTGGGTTTTGTAACTTGGATTATTTGGAACTTTTATATTGGCTTTGAGATTTGATTTGTCAAGATATATTGTGAGTAGCTATCAGATCTATAGTCTCAACATTCGTGGAGTGGAAGTGTGTGGGAAGCAAGGAATTGTTGGAAGGAACCTAACAACATCACGTCATTTGGTTGTATCTTTCTTCCACATTATTTAATACATATATACTTGTTGGCACAGGGACAGACCCAGGGTTCAATGCTATAACAATGCACCAACAAAACCCTAACTACCGGCCCTTTCAGAAACACCTGCAAAGAAAATGAAGTCTCACCTAAGGTAGAAGAAAGGGTGTTGCAGGACTCAAGTGTCTACAACCTTATCTGGGACATAGATCTGTGATTATAATACTTAACAGGGCACTTAGCATCAACAATTCATCAATATTCAACCAATAGCTACTGCATAGATAGAACAGAGCATCACATCATTCACTCAGATCTGATGTATTTAAGCACTTTGTCATAAACAAGGAGGTTATATCTAACAGATCAAGCACTAAGAACCTTCATATAGATCAGATCTAACATTCTCACACATTACTAGAACAAAGCATAAGAATATCTATTTCTATCAAATCACTTAGCAAGAGAAGTTATAAACACATCAAGACAAGCACAAAGCGGAATAACACAGTGTTTATGTGGTTCACCCCTAGCCTTGGGCTACGTCCACAAACTCTTCCTTTTTATTGTCTTCAATCAATCGGTTACAAGCACAAAGCCTCAAAACCCTACTTCTCCTAGGATAGGAGATCTACGTAGCTCGCTAGATCCTCCTTCCTTGCGTTACAGCACAAAGCACTTCACAGCTTGTTACAATACCTTGCACCTAGCTCTGCAAGTCTCTCACAGTATGCATAGAGAATCTACAAACCATACTTGCACATAGCACTTAGCTATCTTGCATACACCACATAGATGCACCACCACTTCTATCTAGCCTAAGTATCTATTTATATATTACAAAATAGGCCTAAACATGGGTAAATCCATGGGCTAACATCCCATTCCAGTTACATATTCCTATATCCCAAAAAGGACCCAAAAAGGGGTCGAGATCCCACAATCCCTACTTCATCTTGCGCTCTATCTTCGATAGGTTGTTGAAGTCCCAAAATAGGTCAAACTTGACCATATCCTTCAAAACTTGGTCAAGGGCCAACATGCCCCCAACACTCACTTGTGACTTGTCCCGAGTCACTCTGATGTAGGAAGTTCTCTTTCAAATGCATCGATCTTGGCTCGAACTTCTTCGACTTACTGTTTTATTACAATCTCTTGTTCAAAAATTTATTGAATGACTGTATCATTCACAGGTCCTTCCATGCATTGTTTCGCTGCGGTGCTAACCTACTCCAGTTTTTCTCCCTACCTTTTGACCTCTAGGAACAATTGGTAAGATTTGTCTTGGATAGGTTGGAGTCTCTGAGTTACCTCCATAACTCTGCTTTGGATAGCATGGATCTACTGCTGGTCGGTTCATTTCTCTTGAGATCTCTTCATTCTCTCCACAACTGTCAGGGATTTTAGCTGCATCTATAGTGTTTTTGCATGCTTCTTCACTTCCTGGAGTTGCGAATACAGTGCCTACAATTTTGGATTTTTGGTGAGTTTCTCATATGTCTGGGCACTGCGAGAAGTGAATTGCTTACATTCTAAAGGAAGGGTATTTAGCCTTTCAACTGTGCTCCTGGCAGTTTCTTCTCTTTGGTCCTTTACCTCTTGTGGGATCTCAGGTACAGTGCATAGTTCCAAGTCTGATATGTGTTTTTGCAGCTTCTAGATGGCCTCTACGAGCTGGTCTACTTGCTTCGTGACTTGGTCATGTGTCTTTATTTCTACGACAGTCATAGAGCACAGTGCTCTGTCGACCTCTTCCTTCACTTCGAGTTGCTTGGTGAGAAACTTTTCTTTATCTTACTGCAGCTGTGCCTTTTCTTCGTCAAATTTTGTTTCGAGAGCACTCTTTTCCTATTCTATGGCTCTGCATTGTTCTATAAGTACTCCCTATACTTGCGTCAAAGCCTAGGTGGATTGCTCTGTTTCCTCTTGTGCTCGTCGAAGGCGACCTTCGACTGTATCAGTGAGCCGGTGGAGTTGAGCTGGTTCATCTCCTAGTTTTGGTGTTCCCAATGATAGAGGCATAGTGGAGACTGCACGATTGGACTGTAATGCCTGTTGCACCCCTTGGAGCTCAACCTCAATTCGGTTGTATATCTCCTCCTATTTAGCTTCTTTCTTCTCTGCTATCTCCAGTGAAGAATCATTTAGGGATGCTACGATGAAATCGAAGTCATCCGTAGTAAGCATGGCCTTCATCTTGGTCACAGAGGCTCATGATTTTTTTCGGGAAGAAGGTTTCAGGGGAGAAACCTTCCTCTTATTCAGTAGATTGGTTTCTTCTCTAAGAGGTGTTACTTCGCCTTTATTTTTTCGTTCTCTGTTCCATTTATCTCTTCTTCATCACCCCCTTGATCTGGTGATATGGAAGAATTATTTGTTGATTTAGTGCTTACATCTTGGGCTTCTTCATTCTTCTTTGTCTTGTTGGGTCCAAGTGTATCATGTGTTTTTTCTGGAATGTCAATGTCGTACATCTTCGCAGGGTCTGCTAGAATAAGGAGGTCAGCGGCCCATTTCTTATTATTCTATTTCCTCCTCTGTCATATTATAGTAAGATTTAAGTTTCTTCTTGTGCTCATCATCTCATGCTCTGATATAAATGAATTGTCGATCAATGTTGAACTTCATCAAAGGCCTGAAGCGATGTAAAGTATTTGGCGTGATGCGAGGCTCGGACTATATGGCTAACTTCAACTGATTGTAGTATGTATGGAACATGACATTTGACTGCCATTTCTTATTCATGTCACTTGAGTACCACAATGTATTGAACTTCATGGCCAATGATTCAAATGGTTTGATGTCCGAGAAGGTCGCACCTTCCATCATCTCCCAGGTGATGAAAGCGATTAGGATCAAAAGCCAGCTGAAATGGAATTCATATCCTTGATCTTGTGCTTCTCTGCAGTCAATTTCCAACTGGTTCACCAGATACTTCACCCAATTCATTTGTAGGCCCTCTGCTCACTTCCCTGCGAGGTCGACTACAAAACCAATGACTTGGGTGGGTCGGTTCTTGCGAACTAAATTCCCTATAATCATCTGACAGGTGAGGCGCACTGCGCCATTCTGAATAGAAACTACCTTTTAGCCTCACATTACCTTCTTGACATCACCATAAGTGTTCTTGATCCTTTGTGCAAGAGCATGGTCCATGGATTTTCCAGGGTATAAATCTTGTGGTTTAGGTCCTCGCATACTCAAACCCGTGATCCGATTGATCAAGGTCAGATCAACTGTGATACGATAGCTTAGCCACAAATATCCACCATGGTAACAAGACAGCAACATCTCGACACATGCATTCACCTCCTGGTGTCGTCCGAAGTGGGGAATCTTCATGACATTGAGTAGGTCGGATTGTGCGAGGTTATGGGTCCATGCTTGGGGAATTACCTTCAAGTTTTTCCCTTTTGTTCTAGTCAAATACTTATGTGGGGCTAACATATTGTAGACTTTGCAATCTCTAAGGTTGAAGTCACTAAACTTCAACACTGTGATCTTATCTTGGTCTGCTTGCACTACGCGTATCCCCTTCGGGAGGTATGCAGTGACCAAGGCGTACTCAAAATCTCTAGGTACATTGTCACAGTTTACAACACCACTCAAAGGTGGTACATAGGTAGGTAAGATAGCCATGATCAGTTTAGCATTCACTAAGTCATCCATATGCTTAGTTTGCTTCTCATTGGACGGTCGAGATGGTCCTGCTCCACGAGCATTCGATGGCGATGCTTGAAATTTTCTCGTAGATGAAGCTTGTACACCTACAGATAATCCTCTCTATGACATGAATCTTTCAGTCATTAGGTCGAGGAGTACTTCTATCACTGATTCTTCGACTGTGGTGAGCTCCTCGGACATACACGCTCGGGATGGAAATTATTGGTTCAGAGGGTAATTTGGACAATGAATTAGAATAGACGGACAAAGTACGATGATTACTTTCTATGTGAAAAGTGTTCTTGTTGATTAGTGCGATGGGATAAATAGGTAACTTGACAATGGGTTTCTTGTAACGGTTATGAGGCCTTTATTAACTTTTTTCGCTCCATTATGGCGTGGTCCAACGGTCTGGTGGCAAATCATAATTTCTTTTCTCCCCGTTTAGAGCATCACTCAAATGGTTATAATGTCCCCAATGGCTATATTGCTTCTCCATGGCAAAGTGCCATGTGTCGCTATTTTGATATCTCGGTGAAGTTCCAATTTGGAAAACTTTCCCTCTGCGAGGTTCCCTCTAGAGCCTTCTACAACAGATTGATCTTAGCTCTTTTCTTACTTATTTTTCTAGTCTTTTTCCCAGTGATCTTCATCTCGGTCTGCCTTTTTCCATTTTGATTCTTATTTGCTTTTGACCTAGTCACTTCGTGTTATTGAGATTATTTCTCGGATAATACTTCTTCCTTGTCTCGGATGGGTACTTCAATATTTTTTGGATCCTCTAGTGTTCTTTAAACTTTGATATCAAGGTTTTTAGTGTTAATTAGCTTCGATCTATTCTTTTGTTCTTCGATCAAGTGTGTGATCCTTCTAGTCATGAAATCTTTTAATTCTTGCTTCTTCTGCTCCAAAACTTCTTCTTCTTCTTTCCATCTGGCTCGATCTCTGTCAATCCAATGTTTTCCTAATAACATGGTAAATGGGGCACTGTCCTCGATAAATATAATAACCTCAAAATCTTCTTTTGTCGAATTTCTGTTGGAAGACATAGGTATCTGAGCGAGCCTTCCACATAGGTTTATCACCTTCCCTCTGAATAACCCTATTCCTCCTAATGAAGGAATCATAGTAGGCTTCCCTATAGCTTCCCAAGTTCTCTCGGTCATGAGATTTACCTGTGTTTCCTCATCTAGAATGCAATCAATGTTGAAGTCTTCTATTCTTGCTTCAAGGCATTCGTTTTCTTTGAAGATCTCTAATAATTTGACATGTTGGTGGTCATTCACGGTTTCCTTCATCTGTAGCAATACTATCTTAGATTCTTCCTGTGTTTATGTCTTAGTTTCTGGATCTTCCTTAGGGTTTTCTTGATTTAGATTCATTCTTTCAACTTTAGCAATCATTCTAGGTAAATCCAATACTTCATGGTCCATAGCCTTACAAAAAAGACAGTTGGGTCTTCTTCCGGGGAATTCCTTAGCAATATGTCCTGGTTTTTTGCAACTGTAACAGAGTGTTAATCCTCTCTTTCATTTAAATGATCCCAAACTTTTCCTGTAATGCATGCTAGGATCATAGGATCTAACCTGCAACAAATTCTTTCTAAGATCCTGCATCCATTTTTTAGTCCAAAAGTTCTTTCTATGCATAGGTATAACATATCTTTCACTATTCTCGTCAGATCTCTTAATATCAAATCTTCTTTCATCTATCAATACCCTAGTTTTCAAACTAGGACAGACTCTATTAAACATACCTAGATCCAAACTCTAGAAACAAAAATTTCCACTTATCTTACTTCTACAGAGCAAAAAGCTTCCAGATCTAAAATTTTTTACTATTCTTACCTTTATCAAAGTACAAAGCTTGTAGATCTTACCTCTTTTAATAAAAAATTATTACTTTTACCTTTCTTAGAACACAAAGCTTTCAGATCTTGCTTCTCTCCTTCAGATCTGACCTCCTTTCTTCATATCAATCTTCTTTCTTTAGCACAGAGCTTTATAAATCAAGTAGAATATTGTGCACTAGGGAAACAGATCTATGCATAGGGATTTCACAATATTAGCTTGAATCTTTGCACAAAGCTTCTCCTTTCTTAGTTCCCAACAATCACAGTTTCAGGTCCTGGCAAAAGAACCATTTGTTGGCACAGGAGCAAACCCAAGGCTCAACGCTACAACAACACACCATCAAAACCCTAATTACCGACCCTTTCGAAAAAACATAAGAAGTAGATGAAGTCTCACCTGAGGTAGAAGCAGGGGTGGTTGTAGGACTCAAGTGTCTGCAACCTTAGATGAGGCACAGATCTTTGATTATAATACTTAATAGGGCACTTAGCATCAACAGTTCATCAATATTCAACCAATAGCTAATGTGCAAATAGAACAGAGCATCACATCATTCACTCAGATCTTATGTATTTAAGCACTTTGTCATAAACAAGGAGGTTATATCTAGCATATCAAGCACTAAGCACCTTCATATAGATCAGATCTAACATTCTCATGCATTACTAACAAAAAGAATAAGCATATATATTTCTATCAAAGCACTTAGCAAGAGAAGTTATAAACACATCAAGACAAGCACAAAGAAAAACAACATAGTGTTTACGTGGTTCACCCCCACCCTGGGGCTACATCCACAAACTCTTCTTCTTTATTGTCTTTAGTCAATTAGTTACAAGCATAGAGCCTCAAAACCCTACTTCGCCTAGGACAGGAGATCTGCACACCTCACTAGATCCTCCTTCCTTGTGTTATAGCACAAAGAACTTCACAACCTATTACAATACCTTTCACCTAGCTCTGCAAGTCTCTCACAGTATGCACAGAGCATGTACAAACCATACTTACACATAGCACTTATCTATCTTGCATACACCACATAGATGCACCACCACTTCTATATAGCCTAAGAATCTATTTATATATTACAAAATAGGCCTAAACATGGGTAAACCCATGGGCCGACATCCCATTCCTGTTACATATTCCCATATCCAAAAAAGGACCCAAAAAGGGGCCGAGATCCTACAATCCCTGCTTCATCTTGCCCTCTATCTTCGACAGCCTGTCGAAGTCCCAAAATAGGTCAAACTTGATCAGATCCTTCAAAACTTGGTTAAGGGCCAACAATACTTTTCTTTCCTATATGAATGTTATTTTTTCATATTGTATGATTCCTTGATCACGTACATAGTTTCATATCAAATAGATTATGCTATTCTTGTCTTTGTTGGCTTATGTTTATTTGCAGATATTTCTCCATAAGCCTCACGACGGAGCTTGGATTGCATTGGCGAAGTTGGATATTCGATATTTAAAGGGTATGTTCTAGATCAATTTCTCATTTGATAATTGAAAACTAAGGAAAGAGTAGTGTACTGTCTTGTTTTGTTCTAGTTTTGTAGTGAAGCTAGGGGGATTGATTTGTGTCCACACTTAACAATTATCTCGATAACATTGTCAGGACCATGAGATTGTTTTGTTGTAGCATATTCTCCATCTCATCTATAGTTTTACTCATACAAGAATCTCCAGGATGATAAAATTTTTGAAAATAGTTGCATTTATATATTTCTTTTTTCTTCTTCCCTTTGTGATATGAAGAGTATTCATCTGTCGGTTTCGAGAACTTTTCCTTTCTAGCCTCAGGGTTTTTTCCTTTCCCCTTTTTCCGATCTTTGAAATTCGGTTTGCTTGCTTCATTTTCTACAATAGAATGATCTCTAGAACCCTTTATGGAGCCCATGGAAACTAATTTTTTCTTCTCTTGAGTTATTTCTTCAATAAAATCATCTAAAGAGGCAATTTTCCACTTCGGAGTTGTTAATTTTGAAGCATGAAACAAGGAAACAAAAATTGAATAATTAGGACCTAGTTTTGAGATAATGGAAAGGATGAATTTCTCATTCTTTTTTTCTACTTTGAAATATTTAAGATGAACTAAAATAGATTTAAATTTTTTTAAGTAATATTTCAAAGAATCAAAATTTGACGGATTCAAATCTATGAGCGCGTTCTCCAAAATGTAGGCTCGAATTTCATCTTGTTTACCAAAAAATTGTGCCAACTTGGTCCAGACCTCGTTGGGGGATGATGCGGTGTCAACATGGAACATCAAGTCTCTTTATATGGAGAGACATATTGTCCCAAAGGCTTCATCCATTCGATTGAAATACTTTTCCTTCTCCACAACATTCGTTGGCTCAACTTTCGTACCCATTGTTATCTGATAGAGACCTTTGCTTCAGAGAGAAAGGGTGATCTCGGTTTTCCATTCAAAGTAGTTGAATGGATTTAGGAAAACATGCTTGGGATGAAGGTGTTGATCCATTTATTTTTTCTTCTTCCTTTGATGATCTTTCACCTACAAATAAAACTAGTATACCTCTCCCTCAGATTCCCTAAGGCTATGATATAATGTAAAATTTTGAGACCCGAGAGATCTAGAATTTGATGAGAAAAATAATACTAATCCAATGAATTTGCAAGTAAACAAAGAAGAGAGAGATAGAGAATAATTTACTCCACAAGAATGAGTTTATTCACAATATATTAAAAATTACAATGAGATCAATTCAATATACAGAGAGGAATTGATCTTGTCACTAATAATAACAACTACCACTAAAATAACAAAAGAAATGGAAAAATAGCTAAAGCACATGCCTAAACCTATAAAATAGATAACCCACACCTAACATGAGTATGATAGGATAAAAAGTATGCTTATCCATAACTGATTAGCTAAATAAAGCAAGTTTACTAAAGAAAGGGGATAAATCCCTAAAATCAAAGGACAATTTCCTTGATTTAAGGAGGAAGTACGCTCTCCTTCCTTTATGGTTTTAAAATTTGCATGGAGGTTGGAAAGGAGTCACTAACTGGATTTCTAATTAAATAACTCAAGATTAACTCCATGTCATAGGGGACATATCCCTAAATTTAAGGAAAACTCCCTAAAAACAAGGAAAGTGTCTCCTACCCTCTCTAGAAGGTCAAATTAAGTGAGGAAAAATGCATTGGGATGCATTAACCAAGGTCTAGGTTCCTGTTGAGGAAAATATATGAATTATCTTACTGAAGCATTATCAAATCTTGCTTGGCTAAGGCAAGATAGTCGGGAATATCACCCTATGTTTTATAGACTCAAAAAATATTTCCCAATCCACAAGTATTAATTAAAAGGGATTAGGATGATTTTTTAAATGAAAATATTGTTGCAAAATATGAATTTTTTATATAATTTTTTGAACACATACAGATTGCAGAAAGTAAATGTGGAGATCAAAAGCAAAAGTAACCAAGTCACATAATAACACAAATGTGACAAAATAGCAATCAATTTATTTCATTCCAAGAAATCAAAAATATCTTTCTCTTTACAAAAATCCCTGTGAGGGAATGGACCAAGGTCAAACTTAGATATCCCCGATGAAAACCATACAAAAGGACTCTGACAAGAAGTAAAAATTGAACTTTTAAATCTGGATCAACTTGCCACAAACTGTTGCCAACTTGACTCTACACAATATCCTTTATAAGTTATGAAACTCAATCCATAAACATACAAGTATACACAGACTATCAAAGATAGATCAACACCTATGAAACAAGCATTTGAATGATATGGTTCATCTTGGAACATTGTTGTCTACAATAGGACCTTGTTGTCAAAATGAGAATTAGGTCTTTAATGAACTGAAGAATGAATGAAAACTGAACTTTCTCATGAAAACAAAAGAGAAAACCTTAGTATTTCTTTCTTCTTCTATTCTCCCCTTATTATTCCTTCTCATTTGGCTTTTATGCATTTCAAATCAGTTGAAGTAGTTCAAATACCTCATTTAGTTAAGTTAATTAAACTCAACTAATTTTATTTTAGGGGAAGTAATAATAATAATAATAATAATTAAGGGTCTTTTTTATTTAATAACAACTAAGTAGGTGGGACCCCTTGTGACTCCCTTTTATTTATTTACAAAAATAAACACAATTAGACAACCAATTAAACAAATTCCTCCTTGTAACTCCCATAAATATTTCCAAAATTTGAACATTGAATATCAGAAAATTCAAATTATCTCCAAGATATGTAAAATAATCACATTATCCAAAAAATAGTTTGTTGTCCAAAATGTTTTGCAGTCCATTGTCTTCAACAAATCAACCATAAACACATAAATGAAAATCCACATTTTCCACTTTGAGAGGCAATCCTTCTTATGTGAGTGTTGTCCCCTTTGGACTTCCCAGAATTAGCCTTAGGTTGATTTGAACCTCGAGGCTTAATCTCACTAATAACATGGGAACAATCGTCCCTCAGGTGCATACGGGAGGACACTGATTTTTCTGAGTCACTTGAAGGAGATGAGGGGAAAGCAACAACTTTACCTTTGTCTTGCACATGGGGAGCCTCAGTTTTAAGTCATTTGCTAGCACGAGAGGACTGAACATGTGAGTGTACAAGGGAAATTGGAACATTTGGGTTTATAGGTGGAGGAGGAGGAGGAAATGACAAGTTGGTCCAGCCACGATGGTGGGAGACTATCGAATGAACAATCTCTGCCCATCCATCATTTTCAGGAACTTCTAGTTGCATAGATATATGGGGATGGATGGGGATAAAAGAAACATTTTGGGGTTGGAAGGGAGGCCTCTCTAGTCTAGGTTGAATTATTGAAAAATATGGTTCAACTCCCGAGGATCGACATCAAAAGCAATTGAGAATATGGGCCTTCTAGGCCCTCTATTCGAGTTACCTCTTCCCCTATTATTTCTTACATGACTGCCTCTGCTAAAAAAACTCATCCTATATGAAACTATTTATTAGCAACTAGCCCTTAACAAACCATACATGACATTCTCTTTATATGAAACAAAGTTTGGATCACAAATTGACATAATACCCATGCAATTCTATCCATAATAATTATTTAATAATTTTCAAATGAGCAGGGGGTGAAATAGGGTTCATGGGATATCTGGGGGGGATTGTAATGAGAGAAAAAGTGATATCATGACAGGGAGTAATAACAAGAGTACTTCTCAACAATTCATTAAATAACTGACTGTCCAGTCAATACCAAAATATATTAGCTACCACCTATTTGTGTGTCATCTTTTACCACTGCCATATAGAGTTTTTAATTTATTTTAGAGAACAAGGCATGTAAAAATGAAAATAGGATTGTGAGTAGGGTATAATGAGTGAAAAAGTGATATTATGAGAGGGAATAATACAAATATTGTTCATAGAAAACAAATTAAATCAAAAAAAAAAACATAACTATATCCAAATAATAATCCAATAAGCATCTGTTCTAAAACCAAAATCATTTAATTTTTCCTTATTTACAGACAGAGTGCTTGTTGTCTTAAAAAAAAAAAAACAATTCAATTGCCCAGAATTCTTCAATTATATCAATATTTGCATCTTATACCATATCTCTGCAATATCAAATTAACATTGTTGCCAACATCATAACCATTCTAACCATAGTCCTGCATGCTCCAATGCTAAACTTTTCCTTTTAAAACAAAACACAATATGCACAATGATTCAAATTATTCATATCCAATATTCATCCTTTGTAATCAAATAATAATATACCCAGTACTAACCACCAACAATCGACTTTCCAACACTGACTGACACAATCCATTGTCATCAAAATAATATTTGGGCCCAATTAAATCACACATAGGTCTTCAACATTATAATCGACACCAATCCTTATTCAAAAGCAACATTTCATCAAAGAACATGTAACCTTGACCCTGAGATTTGTGTACATTAAACATCTAAAAACTTCCTTTAAAACAATTACCCAACAAAAGACAGATCCATATAATGTGCAAGGAGAACATAACCATATCACACACAGGTGTCTCCTTTAATCTTGACAAGACCAAGATCATGCTTGATGGACCAATCACACACATGTGCCTTTTAACTTAAATGGGATCATGATCATGCTGGGGTTTAACACAAAAATGGATGGAATAACCATAAATCGACCAAATGGAAATTTCTCAGGGTTGTAGATAACCCATACACTTTTTGTTTTTAAACAAATTTATCACAGAGAGGAAATACAAAGGCTCTATCAAGACATATTCTTTGCAGTCAGAGAACCCGTGCTCTTTTTAAAATCACCATAGACATTTAACCCAACATCTTGACAGAGCCAAAAAGTGCCCGAGGTGAAATATAAAAAAGTCAGGCTCAGTAGAACCAATTCATGTTCTATAAAAACTTTATTGCAGAGAGATAACGAGAGTTGGCTAAGAAAGGGAATAATCCTTGAAACACAGAGAAACCATGCCCTTTCCGAACACCACATATGTTATAACCTTGAAAAACAACTTGACAGTGAGGATTACCAACATATTAGTAAGCCACTACAAAAGAGATGAGAGGAGCAAATGCTTAAAACACTGTGGAAAAATGACCGAGAATAGAACCACGACGTGCCCGAATGCAACCCATGGTCAACTAAACACAATATGAACTTCCATTTAAAGAACTGGGTGATTCCCAAGACCCAATTGTGCCATTCGTTTAGCAACAGTGATAGTGAAGTAGATTCCATAACAAACAATAGCTCGAGACTCGATAAAACAAGAAAGAACAGTGCCACCGTCAATAGTTGAATTGCAACCTAGAGGAACAAATCATAACAACGACCGAGACAAAAAGGGTTGACAATAACTAATACCCAGACTGGTAGAAAAACCCCTTGCAAATAAAACTTAGAGCTTGTTTCACCGTTATCATATTTTCCACAGAGAACCAGAGTAAAAACCCAAGATGACTGGCATCTTTTTAACAAATAACCAATGCACAGGCTTTACAAAGAAATAAAATCCATTTCTTTCTTTTAAAACACCAACATTCCAGAGTATTCACAGATAAAACTGTAAGCACAACACTGATACACGGTCAAAACTCAAGAAAAACATAGAACTCATGCAATCTTAAGCCAACACATTGATTCATAATACAGAGGGACCATCATGGATGGAAAGTAAAGGAGCCATACCTGGAAAAATTGCCTTGAGGGAAGAGTTGGACTGTGTTTTTCCTTTCAAAAACTGAAATTGCGGAGCTTCCACAATCACCAGAGCCAAATGCAACTATGGCTAGGGTGGCAGGCTTGAGGGTGGTTTGGAGTGACATGAAGTAAATGCACATTGCTTCCTCACCTGGCCCTATTCAATTTAAATGTACAATCTAGCCAATTACCATAACATCAAGCATTAATTCAACAACAATCCATTGCAATATCAATGCCATATCCATTGTATAGTGTGCCACCTGAATCATGTCAAAATTTTATCAATAACCATATGTTAAACATTACCATACGTGCTTCACATGTAATCCTTTAACCAAAGCGCATAGTATAGCAGCTAGGTCCATCACCTTTCATTTGTCACTATTATATATACCTTAAGGTTGATATATAATCTCTTTTGTAATAACCTTAAGACTTATCCATAGTTTTTTTTTTCCTTTTGTTTTTGTTCAAGATCCCATATAATTTATTATCCATTTTGCATAAAATCATGTGTAATATCATTAATCAATGTTAATGCATAACATAACACCTGTAAAGAAAAATAATCCCTATATCTATAGCACTGCCCTGTATTGCGAGTGATCACCAACAACATTTAGCAATAATATATCAACCAACCATGTTTTCATAATGAATAAAAGCAATACTTGCATCATCAATTGTAGAAGACTATGTAGGCATCATCATACAATATCAAACATATAAGTGTAACACGTCCATCATAGCTTCTCTAGTCTACAAGGGGGTCCCACCTACTATTTAATTATTATTATCATAAATAAATAATAGAGCTTAGCAATCATATGTGGTAAGTATTCATCGTTGTGATTTTAAGCATCAACAAACTGGCGACTCCATAGGGAAATATGTTTCCAACAAATTAAGAACTCAAATTTTGTAGTTTTGCAGACCATGTAAACATTAGATCAAGAAAATAGACATCGGAATTATTATGCAACAGGGGAAAGTCATGAGCGGTTTAAGGGAAAAAATGATTGGGATTTTGGGAATAACTCATGGAAAGTGTTAAGTTTGAGGGGATTTATCCTTGTATGCATAATCATTCAATTAGTCATAGTAAAATAATTCTTGACTTTAAGGAGAAAAATTATCTGGTGTGCTCTTTTGAATATTGGAGTGGATGGAAGAAAAGAAAAGAAAAATAGGGAATAATACCAACTATCTTATATAACAACAGTTGAAGAAGATAAAAGTTTCAATGATGTATTCAAGGGGGAACATCATGACAGTTGTGTAACCTGATTTTTATTGATTAACAATACTTGCATAATAGCGTCGTTGTGGCAAAACTGATACAACATTTTATTTTGACATGAAAATAAGTCAATAAAAGAAATAAAATAGCAGAAATGAAAAAACATAAATGAAATCGCAGAAATGAAACAACATAAATGATACCTCAAAGAAAATAAAACAAACTATAATACAAAAAACATTCCATACAACATTTAAACTTTCAAGTTGGTTCCACATAGTGTTTTAGGTGGGAACAGTTAGTGCTATAGGAAAACAATCTCTCTTGCAAGTTCTTTAGGATATAGGAATGTGTGCCTAGGAAAAAAGCAATCTTAAAAGGACCCATCCATAACTTTTGGAACTTTGAATTCCTTCCTCTATCAACATGAGCTGAATCCCATAGAAATACCTTCTCATTAACCTTAAATTTGATACCTTTGGTACTTTTATTAAAATGTCTTTTAACAGTTTGTTGTCTTCTCTTTATGTTATCCAAGGAAAACATCCTTTGCTCCTCTAAATCCAAGAGTGCATTCATTCTTTGAGAGATATTGGAAGAATTTAATTCTTCAGCTTGTAGCATAAACCTTAGAAAAGAAAGTTCCATCTCGGTGGGAAGAATGGATTCTTTGTTGGAAGATTGATTGTTTTCATTGATGTCAACCCTAGTAATGGGTTTTGGACCGCAAGATTGATAAAGGTATTTGGACATGAAGGAAAATGCACATGCATATACAACACCCATGAATGGATAGTATACATCATGTTGTTTCCGGTGGTATGTGGCACGTCACATGGATCCTCATGGTTGAGGAGAAATGAATTTTTGAAGATGACAAAGTGAATTGAAAAAGGAAGTACATGTAGGCCCTGAAAATAATTAAAGAAAATAATTACAAAATAAGAAAGTGTCAGGTCGGACCTAATGTTAAAAGGAAGTGACATAAATGGTATAAATAAATATCATTATACATTCATTTTATACAAGTCGAATTTCAGAGGGAAGAAGAAGTAAAAGAATGCCGGATTTCAAGGGAGGATGAAGTCTTTTGGTGATGTGTTATAAGGTATGTTATTTTCAGGTCATCTTACCATTTCTCCTATAACTTTTTTTCTAGAATGATTCAGATTGTGAAATCGCTATGGTATTGAGAATACATATCAAGGTGACTCTGGTAAAAATTTCATCTCTTGATTCCCTATAATTATGGAGATACACTCTGTGGAATATAGGGTTTGTGACCAGTCCTGAAACTATTCAATAAACAGGTGTTCTGGGTAACAAAGTCATAACTTTTTCATATAGACTCCAAATGTAGTGGGACCACTTCCATTGGAAAGAGTACAGATTGTAGTTTCTTTTGTGTGAGTTTCAGAATCAGATGTTAAATATTGAGCGCGGGGCATGATGTACAAGTTGGGTCTTCTGAACAGACCAGAATTGAATAAATTCTATCATTCTTTCTATAACCTCTTTTTGGGGAGGATTCAAGGAGTGAAAAATAGAGGAGTTTCAGAGAATACATTGAGTAACATTATCTACAGGATCATAGTACTCCAAGAATTGAATAATTTCAGAAATTGAAGAAGTCTCAGAAAGCATTATTAGGTTCTATGTGATGATTGGTTGATGGTGATGATTTAATGTAAAGTTTTATTATCTCTCATATATTCTTGGGTGGAAGGAAGGGGAAAGGATAGAGAGTTCAAAT
>JASDQU010014865.1:18981-75743 GCA_032191745.1 Picea mariana
TGTTGCAGGGTTTGACATTGTTTATTATAGTTTCTGAAACTGTTTGTTGCAGGTTTTCATGGTTCTATGTTACATCATGTAAGGTGACAATGTAAAATATATCTTGGGTACATGGAACTAACCCATGAGTATGGATTGATGTTGATAAAATGCTCATCTATTGGATTGTATAAAACAAAATGTTGGGGTACTTGGCTAGTACATATTTGAAGTTTCATTGATATATCTTATGATGTATTATTGGAAGCATATGGTATTGTTGGATATCATGGTGCATGCATTTTGCATGTGGTTGGGCTACATATTGAGACATGTAGTTGATGTACATGGTTGATGAACATAGGTGTTGTGCATGATGAGCACACTTTTTGTCACATGATGTATTTACTTTTTCTTCATGATGTATGGTATGGCACAAGTTTGATGCATGGACATGTCCAAGGATAGTCATTGAAAGAGAAGTTGATCTATGATCCGGTTGAGCAATAACAATTGAATGTTGATCATATTGTAGAGGAGAAAGGGGGAGACATACACATAGGGGGAGTCATTCTTATTCCCATGATTCTAGGAGGAGATATTGATCAGATGCATACCTAGAAAAGAGCCCTATCTTTGAAGAAAGAACACAGAGGCATAATTCTAGGGGGAGCGATGGTCATAGAGGGAGCATGATACATGTATTTTCATCATTACATCCAATTAATATCCCTTGTTCAAAAAGGGAGAGATTATTTAGAAGTGAAAAGATAGGAGGAGAAGCCCCAAGGAGAGTTCAAGAAAGGGGAGCAGCCCCAAGAGGAGAATGGCCATTTGCCATTGCTTTCAAAGGGGGAGAGTTAATCACATTGATGTGATTGATGTTTATTGATGGGGATAGATAGTCACATTGACTGTTGATGTAGAGAATGTCTTATCTACATGTTGACATCAATAATTGGTAATTAGTGTTGACATCAATGTTGGTATTTCCATCAATGCCAAAGGGGGAGATTGTTGGATCATGTTTTCATTGATGCCAATGGTTTGATTGATTGATATCAAGTGATTGATTGATGTCATTAATTGATGTCAAGTGATGGATTGTTTGATTGATGATTTATGAACAAAGTATATGTATTTTATTTGATGAGAATGATAGATGTCAAGTGGAAACCATTCAAAGAAGATGGATCAATGAGTTTTCATTGATATGATGAAGATGGATCAATGAACTGTCATTGATACATGATGCATAGATGATGTATATGATGCAGTGGTGGATTGATGCATAGATGAATCATTATAGTCTTATCATGATTGATAAGGTGCACAAATGGATGAACTCCAAAGTGGTCCCCTTATGGTGAAATCCCTCACGATAAGACGCTTTGTGGTTGAATTTTGGTTGGGAGGACCCATGCTTCTATGTGTAATAATTAAATGAAGATTAATAAAGTTGTTGGTGAAAATATCCTAGATGGATAGTGCTTGTCATGCCATTTCTGGTGGTATGTGGAATGTCACATAACTCCTCACGGTTTGAGAGTTATGGCCCTACGAAGTTGAAGGACCCCCATATGAAGGCTTGAAGCCCCCAAGGTCAAAGAAGTCAAAGTGACCTAAAAGAAGAAATCATTATTTAAATGATAAAGTAAAGTGACAAAGTCAAGATGGATTATTCAAATAATAAAGAGAAGTGACAAAATCAAGAAGGAATATTTAAATGATAAAGTATTGGAGAACTTTCCTTTTATGGAAAGTGGTTAACCATAAAATAAGGAAAATAGGTTAAGTGACCTAAAAATGGGTTAAGTGACTTAGAGGATGAAAGTATAAATAAAATAGCAATATTCTCTTGTAGATAATCCTTTTTGTGGATCACTGGAGAGATTCTTGTGAGAATATCTTTTAGAGTATTAATGGAGAGCTTCTTGTGAGAGTATCCTTGGTGTGGATCTCTTGAGCATGATTGAAGAACTATTCTACGAAATAGAGCATGAGGAGGATCTCATGAAAGCATCAAAGTTTCGGCAATGTCGAAGATCTTGATGGAAAAAGTCTCGGAGCTTTAGAAACCCTAGTTTCTGAGGTGTATGTGGGTTGTAATGGGCCACGACGCGTACACATGCGGGCTGTATGAGGATAGGGCACATACAGTGGATGGAATGATGAATACTTGTGTTTGAGTTGGTGCTAGGATCTTGGATGATGAGGCAGGTTCTAGATATGCATTCTATGGGCTCAGATCTATCACTGAATACACTGGTATGGTTACATTATTGTCTTGATGGATACTATTGTTTGATTTTTTGTGAATGCCTAGGCCATTCTTGGTATGGCTTATGTGATGTGGCTCAGTTTGGTTGATTTGGTTGATGGAGTGAGAAGTACTCTTTTGATTCAATGGTGACATGATTGCTATGGTATGCTAGTTGTTTATATATGATTGAGATAGCATTCATATTGATTTGTTGTGGAGCATGAGCAAGCTATTGGAGAGCTTGGATGTGTTGTAATTGGCTAGTGGGTAGATTCAACAGTCAGAGACAAAAGAGAATGATATATTGGTTGTAGAGGATATGAGTTTATATTGAAGGATAAACCCTAATAAATCAAAAGGCATACGCAGGCTACTATATACACCGGTCGCATACATACGCAGGCTGTAGTGAGCCAAGGTGTGTACACATGTGGGTTGCACTACTGATAGGTCACATACTTGTTGACAGATTGATATCTATTGAAGATTGTTTCCTCATCTCAGTTGGTACTGAGTATGTAAGATGAGTCTTGCATAATAGAGTTAGTTCTCTTGTAGAGTTGTACTCTATTCATCTGTTGTTGATAAACCCCCGGATTGTTGTCCATAATAAAAATAAAATTGTTTATACATCTTGTGTTCCTTGTGTTCCTTATGATGATGACTTGTTGATGATATATTGCTGATATATGTTCACATCTAACTTTTTATAAATGACAAAAATGGGTAATGAGTAAATGTTGAATGTTAACTAAGGAGTTCTTGTGTAAGAGGGAAGCTTTGGGAAAAAGAGCCCCACACTCATTCACCCCCCCTCTAAGTGTGGTAGGTGATTCCAACATGAATAACATAATTTAAAGATCCATGAGTCTCTTGTAACAATTTATGTGCTTACTCATTATTCACACAGCGAAGTAACATACCATCAGCAGATCTCCTAAATAAGAAGTCTCCTAAAATGACATATCTGGAAGATTCAAGATGAAGCCTTCTCCTTTGATATGTTGATTAAGGTTGGTTGTCATTGATGTCAACCCTTGAAGAAAGCCCCTCACCACAAAGGTTTGGGTAATGGACCCAATATTTTTTGATGTAAAGATGACTCATTATTGTTTTGTCATGGTTGATAAGAAGTAAAGATGGATGAACTCCAAAGTGGTCCCCTTATGGTGAAATCCCTCATGGGAAGACGCTTTGCGGAGTAAGAGAACCCATGATTAATTGTGGAATAATGAGGTCCTATATGGATATTTATTTTCATTCCATTTCTGGTGGTATGTGGAACGTCGCATAACTCCTCACGGTTAGAGAGTTATGGCCATGAGAAGTTGGAGAACCTAGGTTTGGGTAATGGACCCAAGTTTGTTTGATGGATAATGGTATGCGTTATGATATATTTTTAGATAATACTATTCTATATGGATATTACATGTCATTCCATTTCTTGTGGTATGTGGAATGTCACATAACTCCTCACGGTTTGAGAGTTATGGCCTTACGAAGTTGGAGGACCCTCATATGTCATCTAGAAGCCCCAAAAGGTCAAAGTAGTCAAAGTGGTTTAAGAGATTTTAAAAGGTAAATAATAAAGTGAAGTAATGAGTGTATTATAATTCAAAGTGAATACAAAATAAATTATTTCAATAATAAATTTAATAGAGAAATTAGAAGTGGGTTAACCCTAAAATAAGGAAAGTGGGGCCAACTAACCTAGAAGATGTTTTTAAGGAAGCTACTTGGAGAGTATAAATAAGAGGCAAGGCTCTCTCATTTTAATCACACTTGAGAATATTGAATATATATAGGTGTCTGAGGTAACCAAGGATATCTAAACCAGAATTCTGAGGGAAGGTGAAGAAAAGAAGACCGAAATGCAAGGAAGGATAAATTCTTTTGATGGTGCTTTCTAAGGTATGTTATTTACAGGTCATCTCACCATTTTCGCTATAAATGTTTTTCTGTAATGATTTAGACCATGAAATTTCTATTACATTAAGAAAACATATCCAAGTATCTGTGGTAAAAAATACAGCTTTTGGGTCATTGTATTTTTGGAGTTACACTCTGTGGAAAATAGGGTTTGTGGCTAGTCTTGAAACTAGTCAAAAACAGGTGTTTCGGGTAAAAATGTCACAACTTATTCATAACAGATCCCAATTCAGTGAAACCAAATGTGTTGGTTAGTTTATAGTCTATAGTATTCTTTGTAATAGTTTTAGATCAATTCAACAAATATTTCGTGCGGTGCACGCTCTACAAGGTCGCTCTCTAGAATAAGCCAAAATTCAACAAGGTATGCCATTTTTGCTATAACTCCTTTTCGGAGAGGTTCCAAGTAGTGAAAACTGGAGGAATTGCATAAAAAACACCAAAGAACATTGTGTATAAGTTTCAGATATTTATACATTACAGGTACAAATTTATGATTACTTCAAGTTAGGGTTGTTGACTAATCCAAAACTAGGCATGTGAGACTAAAGAAAAGTTTGATGAAAATGCTAGTCTCTTGTTGTTGAAGTTAAGGAAGGTTTGCAGGAATGTGATCCTATACACTAGGTCTATTATAGAGCTAAAAATCAGATTTCGATGATGAAATTGATGAGGGCTTTTGCTTGAGGTACATGTTGAGTACATGGTTGAGACAAGTAGTTGATGAGTTGGCACATACATGAGGTGTATAGTTGATGATGTTGGTACATATTGATGAGTCATAGTTGATGAGTAGTTGACACATGATTGGTACATACTTGGTACATGGTTGGATGCACTTGTTTATGGTACAGGTTGATTACAGGTTATTTGGTACTGGTGCATAGTTGATGCACTTGTTTATGATATAGGTTTATTATAGGTTGAGGTACAGGTTGATGCATGGTTGATGCATGGTTCAGATTTATTGGTACAGGTTTACAATGGTATATCTCACAGTGATAGGTTGACAGTGGTTCCATCATTTTACTTCTACTTCAGGGTGGCAGGACGGGGCAAGGACAGGTGGTTGTAGCTAAAGAACATAGGGGGTTGTATCCTCCTTCTGGTTGTAGCTAGAGAATTGGGGAGTTGGAGCTTCCCTCATGTTGTATCTTGAGAATCTAGGGGGTTGGAGCCTCCTTCCAGTTGCAGCTGGAAAACAAAGGAAGGTGTTGCTTCCAATGAATGTGATTCTTCAAGACATATAAGAAAAAGCATTCTGTGGTTTTCTCCCAATTGGTTTCCATGTAAAACAATGGTGTACTATGTATGTGTATGTTTGTTCATTTTTCCATTGCTTATTTACTCTGTAGTTATTGGATGATAATGCTTCATTGATATAACACTTGGATTATATGGTTAAAAAGGATTAAATTGCTCTATTATTGATTCACCCCCCCTCTCAGTAATCCAACAATTGGTATCAGATCAAGCTCCTGCAGAAATCAGTTTAACCACTGAAAGGTAGATCATGGAGAGTACCAACTCATATAAAAATGGAATACCATAGTTTGATGGATAGCAGTATGTTTTTTGGAGCATAAGGATGAGGACATATATACAGGCACAGGGATTTCAAGTTTGGCAATCAATTGTCGATGGATACACAACACGAGCAGTTCCACCAACAAATGAAAAAGCAGTAAAACTCGGTGAGAATAATTCCAAAGCCACAAATGCACTTTTGAATGGTCTCAATGATATGGTATTCACCAAAGTTGCACACTATAAATCTGCTAAAGAGATTTAGTACAAGCTTCAAAATATTTATGAAGGAGATACAAAAGTCAAAGAAGCAAATCTTCAGATTTATAGAGGTCAGTTCAAACAACTAAAAATGAAGAAAGATGAAGATATTGCAGCCTACTTCCTACGATTCAATGAAATAGTGGATGCAATCATGGGATTGGGAGAAGAAATTGAAGAATCTGTAATTGTTCAAAAGACACCAAGATCTCTTCCTATGAGATTCAACCCTAATATATCAGCACTAGAAGAAAGATCGGATCTGGACTCAATAAGCATGGATGAACTGGATGGAATATTCACAACATATGAAATGAGAACTGAGTAGGAAAATATAAATGTAAAAGAAGAAGCCTTCAAGGCATCCAAAAGATCAAAGAAAAAGAAAAAGGAATAAGAAGAATATAGCAGCAATAGTGATGCCTCTGAAGATGATGACGAAGTGGCCAACTTCGTCAAAAGACTAAACAAGGGAACCAATGATAGGTATAGAGGTAAGCTCCCTTTAATTTGTTTTAATTGTGATGGTATTGGTCATTTTGCTAACAAATTTCCTCATAAGAAAAAGAGAAATGATGAAGATTACTCAAAAGGAAAACACACATATAAAGGCAAAAGAAATACAAAGAAAGTTTTCAAGAAAATCTTATACACCAAAGAAGACACCTCATCATCAGATGAAGATGAAGTCAGTGACAATGAGACGGGAAGAGTTCTATTCATGGCAGTAAAAGACTCTGTCAAAGAAGATTCTGAAGAAGAATATGAAGAAGCTAAAGAAGAATGTGAAGAAGTCGAAGAAGAAATTGAAGAGGAAGAAGTTGACTAACTAGAAGAATTAATGTGTTCCATAGAAGTTATCAGAAGGGAAAAGAAGAAAAACAAGAAATTGCAAGCAGAACTAGACAAGAAAAATGACACTCGAGAACTAGAACAAATGATCACAAAATTGAAGTTTCAAATAGAAGAAGATAAAATAATTTAAGAAGCACTCAAAGAACAACTAGAATAAAAGGACAAGATCATTGANTAAAGAAGAATGTGAAGAAGTCGAAGAAGAAATTGAAGAGGAAGAAGTTGACTAACTAGAAGAATTAATGTGTTCCATAGAAGTTATCAGAAGAGAAAAGAAGAAAAACAAGAAATTGCAAGCAGAACTAGACAAGAAAAATGACACTCGAGAACTAGAACAAATGATCACAAAATTGAAGTTTCAAATAGAAGAAGATAAAATAATTTAAGAAGCACTCAAAGAACAACTAGAATAAAAGGACAAGATCATTGGAAACTTTGAAGCAGAGGTTGTCACACTAAGAAAGGATATTCAAAAGAAAAATATGCAAAATAGCTCAAAAGTTCTGAATGACATTATCAGCAGTCAAAAATATCATCTTGACAAGTCCAGACTTGGATACAATCAAACAGAAAAGGGATCAAGCTCCAAAACAATAGAGCAAGAAACAAATACAAAGATCTATGCAAAAACAATAAAAGAGGATAGGAAGATATACAAGGAAGATTACAGGGACACTCCTCCACCAAGAAGATTTAGATTTCAGAATAAAAAATAGACACAGAGGCTTCAAGAAGAAGAAGGATTCATAAGAGCACCTCCTTTTAGAAGATCTTCAACTCCTAGGTATCAAACTATATTTTTTGGTTTATGTTATGCATGTAATAATTTTGGACATAAAGTTGTGAATTGTGGAGCTAACAACAGGAACAGTAACAACTTTGAGAGTTATACACAAAGGGATTATTCAAGGAGACCTAGTGACACACAAAGAATAAGTTACAACAAGTTTGAATATTTGAGCATTGAAGTGGAATGTTACAAATGTAACAATTTTGGACACGTGGCCAAGGATTGTAGAATGATAGTCCCTCCTAAAGAACCTCAACATAATAACAACAATCATAGACAAGAACCTCAGAAAAGGACATGGATAAGAAAGAAAGATCAGTATAACAATGAAGAATGCACAGTCGCTCTACAATCTAAGTAGAAGAAACACGGTTGGTATGTTGACAGTGGATGTTCAAAACACATGACGGGTAATAAAGACAAATTTCTTACATTACGAAAAGAAAAAAATGGATCAGTCTCCTTCGGAAATGATAATTCATCCAAAATCATTGGAGAAGGCACAGTCTGAATTGGGAACAAGAATGAAAAGGCACAAAATTTTCTACTGGTAGAAGATATGAAACATAATATTCTAAGTGTGAGTCAAATGTGTGACCAAGGTCATAAACTTACTTTCGATTCAGAAAAGTGTGAGATAAGAAAAGAAGGTTCAGGGAAATTGGTCGGTACAGTTGCAAGAACTTCGAACAACATATATGTGTTAAGTGAAATTGGAAATGAAAAGTGTTGTCTAGGAAAGGAAGATGAAATTTGGTTATGGAATAAAAGAATGGGTCACATGCATTTTGATAACCTTGTCAAAGTCAGCAAAATAGAAGTAGTCAGAGAAATGCCCCAGATCACGAAACCAACCAACACTTTATGCCATCATTGTCAACAAGGAAAGAAAACAAAGACCAGGTTCAAATCAAATGAATATTCAACAACAAGACCATTGGAAATTGTGCACACTGATCTAATTGGACCAACTACAACAAAGGGATTAAAAGGTAAAAAATACTTTATGTTATTAGTTGATGATTGTACAAGAATGGTTGCAGTTTGTTTTCTCAAGAACAAGTCAGAAGCTTTTGAAAACTTCAAGATCTACAAGGAAATGGTTGAAAATGAGATGGATTAAAGAATCAAATGTTTGAGATCTGATAATGAAGGAGAGTTCACTTCAAAGGAATTTATGGACTATTGTAGCAGTGATGGAATAAAAAGGCAATTCTCCATTGCTAGGACACCTCAACAGAATGGAGTTGTTGAAAGAAAGAACATGACAGTACAAGAAATGTCTTGAACAATTCTAATGGATTCTAAATTGACATATATATTTTGGACATAGGCAGTGCATACAACAGTTCACATTCAAAACAAAGTAATTCTCAGAAACAAAACTAATAAAACTCCCTACGAGCTATGGAAAGGAAGACCAGCAAATGTGAAGCATTTCAAAGTTTTAGGAAGCAAATGCTACATCAAATTTAAAGAGAAGATGGAAAAATGGGAAAGTTTGATTCTCATGTGGACAAATGAATAGTTGTTGGTTACTCAAGTACAAGGAAAGAATACAAGTGTTACAATCTAATATTGAACAAAGTTGTGGAAAACATCAACGTAACAATTGATGAAATAGGCAGACTAGAATCAAAGGAAGAAGAAAACAAATCAATGGAACAACTTTTCAAAGAAGAAGATGAAAAAGAAGTAGAAGAGGAAGATGAAGATGAAGAGAATCTGATAGAATAAGAAGAGCAAGTTCAGAAAATATCACCAAAGACACCTAGCAAATGAGTACAGAAGAATCATCCTTCAGATCAGATTATTGGAAACAAAGATGCAGGAGTTGAGACTAGAAGAAAAATCTATTCACCAGAACTAACACACCTAACACTCTTATCTACAATTGAACCAAATTGTTTTGAAGAAGCCAACAAGGATGAATTTTGAAATAAGGCCATGGATGAAGAATTGGATCAGATAGAGAAAAATGACACTTGGGAATTGGTTCCAAGACCAAAGAATAAGAATGTGATCGACACAAAATGGGTTTTCAGGAATAAATTGAATGAAGATAGACAGGTTACAAGGAACAAAGCTAGATTGGTATGTAAAGGATATGCAGAGATTGAAGGAATCGACTTTGAAGAGACATTTTCCCAGTTGCCAGAATGGAAGCAATCCATTTACTTTTAGCTTATGCATGCTCCAAAAATGTTAAAGTATATCAGATGGACGTAAAATCCTCTTTTCTGAATGGGGAACTTGAAGAAGAAGTCTGCATTGAACAACCAGAAGGATTTCAGTTATCAAAGAACACATACTATGTATGTAAATTAAAGAAGGTCGTGTATGGTCTAAAACAGGCTCCTAGATCAGGGTACTCCAGACTGGATAAGTATCTGTAGCAGGTAGGGTTCAGGAAAGGAAGTGCAGACAGTAACCTCTACATCAAGGTAAGTCAAGGTAATATTTTATTAATTGAAGTTTATGTTAATTATATTATTTTTGGTAGTGATGATGACAGGTTAAGCCAGAAATTTGCAAAAGACATGCAGAATGAATTTGAAATGTCGTTACTTGGAGAACTATCCTTCTTTCTGGGACTTCAGATACGTTAAAGAAACCAATGAATTTTTATTTCTCAAACCAAGTATATTAGATAAATGCTAAAGAGGTTCAGAATGGAATATTGCAAACCAGTTATCACTCCGATGCAAACCAGTTGTAAGTTGAGAAAATATGATGATTCAAAGTCTACGGATCAGAGGAAATACAAGTCAATGATTGGAAGCCTACTATATGTGACATCATCTAGACCAGATGTAATGCAAGCAGTTGGACAGGTGGCACGATTTCAAGCAGCACCAAAGGAATCACATGTGTTAGTAGTAAAGAGGATTTTCATATATCTCAAAGGAATAGAAGAGTTTGGATTATGGTATCCAAAAGGAAAAGATCTATCACTTATTGCCTATATAGACACAAATTGGGCAGGTTGTATTGATGACCGATGAAGCACCAGTGGAGTAGCATTCTACTTATGTGAGTGTTTGGTATCATGGATAAGCAAGAAACAATCATCAGTATCTCTATCTACAGCCGAGGTATAATATATTGCAACAACAACATGTTGTACACAGGTTCTTTAGATGAAACAAACTTTCACATATGTACAGGTTGAGTATGATGATCCTATTCCAATTTATTGTGATAATACAAGTGCCATCAGTATCTCAAAAAACTCGGTGATGCACTCCAAGATGAATCACATTCCAATCAAGTATCACATTCTATGGGAAAAGGTTGCAGAAAAGAACATCAAAGTTGAGTATGTGGGCATAAAAGAACAAGTGGTAGACATATTTACAAAACCACTTCCACGGGAAACCTTTGAATATCTTCACCAAGGACTTGAAGTTGTTTCTACTCCAAAATGAATGCTTTTTGAATGCTTATCTTATATGTCTTATATGTACATGAGGAATCACCATAAGAGGACAGTTCAGTCAGGGGGAGCAACCTCGGATGAAAAGATACCTTTGCCATTGATGACAAAGGGGGAGAGATTTATCAGATGCAGAGGACAGAGGCATGGTTCCAGGGGGAGTAGATTTATCAGATGCAGAGGACATAGGAAAATTTATCAGATACAAAGGATAGAGGCATGGTTCTAGGGGGAGCATGAGTGATATGATTTCGGTATGGCATCAAAGTGTTTCCATCAATGCCAAAGGGGGAGATTGTTGATTAAGGTTGGTTGTCATTGATGTCAACCCTTGAAGAAAGCCCCATAGAATGAAGGTTTGGGTAATGGACCAAATATTGTTTGATGTAAATATGACTCATTATTTTCTTTCCATGGTTGATAAGAAGTAAAGATGGATGAACTCCAAAGTGGTTCCCTTATGGTGAAAGCCCTCACGACAAGATGCTTTACGGAGTAAGAGAACCCATGATTAATTTTGGAATAATGAGATCCTATATGGATAGTGTTTGTCATTCCATTTTTGGTGGTATGTGGAACGTCACATAACTCCTCATGGTTAGAGATTTATGGCCATGAGCAGTTGGAGACCCCAGGTTTGCGTAATGGACCCAAGTTTGTTTGATGGATAACGATATGTTTTATAATATATTTTCAGATAATACTATTCTATATCGATAGTACATGTTATTCCATTTCTGGTGGTATGTGGAATGTCACATAACTCCTCACGGTTTGAGAGTTATGGCCTTACGAAGTTGGAGGACCCTCAGATGTCATCTAGAAGCCCCCTTTTGGGGCTTCTAGANATATTTTCAGATAATACTATTCTATATCGATAGTACATGTTATTCCATTTCTGGTGGTATGTGGAATGTCACATAACTCCTCACGGTTTGAGAGTTATGGCCTTACGAAGTTGGAGGACCCTCAGATGTCATCTAGAAGCCCCAAAAGGTCAAAGTAGTCAAAGTGGTTTAAGAGATTTTAAAAGGTAAATAATAAAGTGAAGTAATTAGTGTATTATAATTCAAAGTGAATACAAAATAAATTATTTCAATAATAAATTTAATGGAGAAATTAGAAGTGGGTTAACCCTAAAATAAGTAAAGTGGGGCCAAGTGACCTAGAAGATGTTTTTAAGGAAGCTACTTGGAGAGTATAATTAAGAGGCAAGGCTCTCTCATTTTAATCACACTTGAGCATATTGAATATCTATAGGTTTCTGAGATAACCAAGGATATCTAAGACAAAATTCTGAGGGAAGGTGAAGAAAAGAAGATCGAAATGCAAGGAAGGATAAATTCTTTTGGTGGTGCTTTCTAAGGTATGTTATTTACAGGTCATCTCACCATTTTCACTATAATTTTTTTTATATAATGATTTATACCATGAAATTGATATGCCATTGAGAAAACATATCCAAGTATCTACGGTAAACAATTCATCTTGTGGTTCATTGTATTTTTGGAGTTACACTTCGTGCAAAATAGGGTTTGTGGCTAGTCTTGAAACTAGTAAAAAATAGGTGTTTCGGGTAAAAATGTCATAACTTCTTAATAAGAGATCCAAATTCAGTGAAACTAAATGCATTGGTTAGGTTAAAGTATGACATATTTTTTGTAACATTTTAATATCAATTCAACAAATATTTTGTGCGGGGCATGCTCTACAAGGTCGCTCTCTAGAATAAGCCAAAATTCAACAAGGTATGCCATTTTTTCTATAACTCCTTTTCTGAGAGGTTCCAAGTAGTGAAACCTGGAGGAATTGCATAAAACACACTGAATAAAATTGTGTATCAGTTTTATATATTTATACATTACATGTACAAAGTTATGATTACTTCAAGTTAGGATTGTTGACTAATACAAAACTAGGCATGTGAGACTAAAGAAAAGTTTGATGAAAATACTAGTCTCTTGTTGTTGAAGTTAAGGAAGGTCTGTAGGAATGTGATCCTATACACCAGGTCTATTACAGAGCTACAAATCAGATTTTGATGATGAAATTGATGAGGGATTTTGGTTGAGGTACATGTTGAGTACATGGTTGAGACAAGTAGTTGATGAGTTGGAACATACATGAGGTGTATAGCTGATGAGAAAAAATTTCAACATCTTTAACAAGAGAAAAATCATGTTTTTCAATATAAGAATATTTAAACGCATTATTTGACAAGATTTGAATCATGTAAGCCACTGGATTTTCATTAACTTGGTCATCACATTGCATGAGGATAACAGAAACTGATTCCTTTGTGGCATTAGTATATATCATAAATTCTTTCTCAAAATCTGCCTTCACCAAAACCGGTGTAGAACTGATTGACTTATTGATCCCTACAAAATAATTTTCTACTTCATCCATCCAAGAAGAGGAGTGATGTTGCTTAAGAAGATTAAGAATTGGTTTGATCATTACAGCAAAATCAGGAACAAACCTACGAACAAATTTTATAATACCCATAAAGGCTTGAAACTCCTTTTTGGAAGTAGGAGCAGGAATATTTAGGATACCAACAATCCTTTCGGGATCTATGCTTATTCCTAAATCAGAGAAAATTTTCCCAAGGATCTTTCCCTTGGTAATGTTGAAGATAGACTTAGAAGGATTTAAAGAAATGTCGAATTTCCTGCATCACATGAGAATCTTTCTAAGATGACAAAAATGATCTGATGGGTTTTTACAATACACAGTTAATTCATCAAGATAAATATCAATAATTTTTTCGATCAAATCGTCAAAATCTATTTTCATAGCTCTTTGGAAAGTGGCACCTTTGTTAGATAAGACAAAAGGCATATGTTCATAAGAGAAGGTGCCCCAACGTGTAATAAAAGTGGTTTCATATTTATCTTTCCTTTTTACCTTGATCTGATTGTAACCAAAAAAAAACGTCATGTAAGGACATCATCTGTGCCCCACAACTTGATGCAAAATCAGTTCCATATTAGGGAGAGGAAAATGATCTTTTATACTAGACCTATTCAATGTGCAAAAATCAACTCATAATCTAATCTGACTAGCCACTTTCTAAATAAGAACCAAATTAGAAACCCACTCAGAATACTTAACAGGAAAGATAATCCCAACTTTCAAGAGCTTTTCCAAATCCTTCCGTATAGTTTCTTCTAGTGCAAGGTTAATGGGTCTTTGTTTTTGCCTAACTGGTTTTATGCCATCCTTGATAGGAATGGAATGTTGTATAAGATAAGGATCAAAACCATGAATATCCTCATAAGACCAAGCAAAAAAATCTTGAAATTCACGAAGTAACTCAGTGAACTTCAATTTTTCTTCATCAGAACATTGGGCACCTATCTTAACATTATTTGGACACTTGGGAGTCTCAATGTTCAAGTAAATGGTTTCACCCACTTTCCTTTTTGACTCCTCTTATTTATGTTTTTATTTGTTCCCTACATCACTCGATGAAAATGAAATTTATAGAGGAGTCAAGCCCTTCAGAAGTTTTCTATCTTCCATGGAAATAATCTCCTTATGATTATAAGGTTCATTTTTTATGAAAGAACATATGCTCTCATCACTAGGGAAGACCTGCAATGAATCTACATTGTCAGGGATATGAGGATGGTACAAAGATTGAAATATGCATCAGGTCTTTGTGGAAAAAGTTTTCGAGTAGAAGAGGCTGCAAAAATAGCTAACCTGTTAGCCATTGAGTTCAATTCCTTTTTAACATGAGTGATGTTGAAAGATAGCAAGTTCGAGATAAGTGCCCAAACAGTTTGGGTTTAATGTTTCATTAACTTGTTTCTAGGATAATATATCTTACATACAAGGTTTACAACAAGTTCAGAGTCCCCAAAAACTGTAAGGTGAACACAACCTAAATTATAGGCATTTTCAATGCCTAGCAGTAATGCTTCAAATTAGGTGACGTTGTTTGTGAAAGAAAACTCTAACCTATAGGAAAAGTTATGAATTTTACCCACAAGAGAGTACAAGATAATGCCAGCTCCATTCCCTTCATTGGAGCATGATCCTTCAAAGTGCATATGCCACATCCCATCCTCTATGTCGATTTTTTCCAAGGTAGTGTTATCCTCATCTGCAAAGATGGAATACACTCCTAGGTCCTCCTCGATATAATTTACATTAGGTTGTGGGATGCTTTCTATATAAGGGGAAATTCTTCCCTCCCTTAGGACTATAATGTTTTTCCCATTCCAAGGAACGGATAAGTGTGTCCCATCGAGAAAGAGGTATCCACCCGTCAAAGCTTGTCAGTGTCTTCCTAAGATGATTGAATAATTACTCATTGGCATGTCAATTACCTAAATATTAAGGGTTGTCCTTATGTCAGGATGCGCACACAAAACCAAGGTCACATACTTGATTTCACCTATGGTTGATTGTTGTAAACTATTATAAGAGAGCATGCTTCTGGCACTTTCATTTGTACAAGACAAGTCTAGCTCTTCCATAATAATTTTTGACATTACACTTGGGCCCAAACCACCATCAATGAGACAACAATGGGATATTTTGTCCATAATATTTACAGAAATGAAAAACGGGGAATTTTTTACAGGGTGTCTAAAATTATGTACACCTACTTTATTTACAGTTGAATCCTCTTCATCTACCTCTTTAGAGAGATTGGATACGATGGAAGATTTTTCTTCCATGAAATTTTTCAGATGCTTTTGTTGCTCACGGATGAAAACCATGTCTAGGAGGGTAGCATCAGCTTTAATATTAGCTAATTAATTGACAATGTTATATTTGGAAGAGGGGAGAGGGGAGGGGGTTCCTTGATTATCAGGATTTTTAGAAACATCTATAGTAACAGTTGGTGAAGATGAGCTTGGGCTAGAAGAAGTGCGAGGAGGATCATATTTACCTTTCGAAGCATAGGATTTATTCCTAGTATTTATGATCATGACATCCCTTGACTATGAAAAATCCAGAACAACAATGGTAGTTTTAGGCCTTTTACCAAATATTTTATCTCTGACACTCTTCTTTACCTCACAAGTAATTTCCTCATGGTGTTCCTCTCAAAATTTACACCAACTGCGAGGCATGATGGCTCTAGGTTGAAAGGTGTTTTCACTAGGATTCCTAAAGGGTGGTGAAGAAGAAGATGAGGCCCCAGGGGTAAGTGAAGGAACATTTCATTTTCGTTCATGCGCTATCACTCGATTATTCATGTCTTGTACAAGCTATAAGAGGGAGGACATGTCTATCTATTTAAATGAGTCTCCCTTGGGAAGAAATATTCTTTCAAGATTCTCTTCATACTCTAAACAAGTATGCAGAGCAAAACCAAGGTTATTAATGGATTTTTCTTCAAGCCTATCATGGTAGGGGGAAGGTAGATCATTATAGTAATGCATGAAAGCGTCTTGGTTATGAGGGAGAATAAGTTCAGGAATTTGGTTATATAACTTGGTGAAACATAAGTTGAAAGACTTGATAGTCTCATCGTCTTTATAAGAAATGTTATTATACTCCCGTAATTTCTCGGCTGGGCTCTTAGACTGCCCATAGATAGATTTTAAATAATAAGCTAACTCCTCCCAAGTGGAAACAATATTGGGAGGTAGATCAAAGAAATCAATCACTGCTTTCCCCTCAAGTGAATTAACAAATAAGCACATACAAGTGTCATTGTGATTCAATCCTATGTTGTGACAAGAATTAGAAAATTGCACTAAGTGTTCATTTGTAGTGACCATGTTATTCCTTGAAAACCTAGGGAGTTTCTCTTTGAATTTCGAAAGTGGATGAGTAGTAGGTGCTAGGTTTAGAGGGGAGGATACATGCCACAGAGTAGTAGTAGCATCTTCTTCAAATTGAAAGAGACCATACTTATTTATGACCTTAGTGGGATTGGTGGTAAATTGGACAGGGACTTGATGACTATACAAACTACTAATCAATTATGAGGTTGAAGGTTGAGATGAAGATGCACCTCAGTGCCACCAGATACACCACTAGATGTCATCCTGTGAATGATAGGTAAGGGAGAGAAAAATGAACTGGTTGAATCAGACAAAGTTCTCCTTAGAGTACTTTGTTGGGTTCTAAAAACATTATTTTTTCTTCCTATTTCAGCAATAGGGTTGATCTCAGGTGATAAACCTCTTCTTCTCCTAGAGATGCGGGGTTTTAAGGAAATGAAAATAAGATCAAAATTTTAGGAAAAAGAAAGCTATGGATGATTCCTAGGCTGTCTTTGCCTAGCTTCCCAACATTCTCGGACACTTATGTATTTTCCAATCACTTCCCATGAGCGTTCAAGCTCAAACCGGGTATTAGCAGTCTCTAAGATGGTACTAAATAAGGTTAAAGAAATGTTGGTATGATCTTTAAGACAAGGCTCAATATTGGGATACCTTGCAACAAGTATAGTCACGAAGAAAATAAACATTCAATGAATCAAAAGAAAAAATAAAAATATATTCAATGATAATCAATCATATAATCAACCAGAGAGATATGGAATATCCCCCCAGTATGGTATCCAAATAAATGTTGAGGAAAATTTATCAATTATCTTACTCAAGCATTTTCAAATATTGCTTGGCTAAGGCAACATAGTCGAGAATATCACCCTATGTTTTGTAGGCTTAAAAAATATTTCCCAATCCACAAGTATTAATTACAAGGGCTTAGGCTAATTTTTTAAATGAAAAGACTGTTGCAAAATATGAAATTTTTATATAATTTTTTGAATATATATAGATTGAAGAATGTAAATGTGGATATCAAAACCAAATGTAACCAAGTCACAGAATAACACAAATGAGGCATAATAGTAATCACTTTATTTCATTCCAAGAAATCAAAAGTATCTTTCTCTTTACAAAAATCCCTGTGAGGGCACGGACCAAGGTCAAACTTATATATCCCTAATGAAAAGCATACAAAAGGAATTTGACAAGTAAAAACTGAACTTTGAAATCTGGATCAACTTGCCATAGACTACTACCAACTTTACTCTGCACAATATCCTTTATCATTTATGAAACTCAATACATAAACAGACAAGTATACACCGAATATCAAAGATAGATCAACACTTCTGAATAAAGCATCTGATTGATATGGTTCAACTTTGAACCTTGATGTCTACAATAGGACCCTGTTCTCAAAAATAGAATTAGGCCTTTAATGGACTGAAGAATGAATAAAAAATGAACTATTTCATGAAAACATAAGAGAAAAACTTAGTATTGATTTCTCCTTCTATTCTCCACTTGTTATTCCTTCTCATTTGGATTTTATGCATTCCAAATCAGTTGAAGTATTTCAACTACCTCCTTTAGTTAAGTTAATTAAACATAACTAATTTTAGTTTAGGGTAAGTAATAATAGTAATAATAATAATTAACGGTCTTTTTTATTAAATAATAACTAAGTAGGTGGGACAAAAATAAACACAATTAGACAACCAATTAAACACATTCCCCCTTATAACTCCCATAAATATTTCAAAAATTTGAATATTAAATATCAGAAAATTCAAATTATCTCCAAAATATGTAAAATAATCACATTATCCAAAAAATAGTTTGATGTCCAAAATTTTTTGCAATCCATTGTGTTCAACAAATCAACCATAAACACATAAATAAAAATAAATATTTTCCACTTTAAAAGGCAATCCTTCTTCTATCAATGTTGTCCCCTTTGGACTTCCCAGAATTAGCCTTAGGTTGATTTGAACCTTGAGGCTTAATCTCACTAATAACATGGAAACAATCATCCCTCGGGTGCATACGGGAGGACATTGATTTTGCTGAGTCACTTGAAGGAGATGAGGGGGAAGCGACAACTTTACCTTTGTCTTGCACATGGGGAGCCTCAGTTTTAAGTCATTTTCTAGAATGAGAGGATTAAACAGGTGAGTGTATAGGGGAAATTAGAGAATTTGGGTTTATAGGTGGAGGAGGAGGAGGCAATGACAAGTTGGGCTAGCCACAATGGTGGGAGACTACCAGATGAAAAATATCCTGTCATCCATCATTTTAGGGAAATTTTGGTTGCATAGATACATGGGGATGCATAGGGATAATAGGAATGTTTTGGGGCTGGAAGGGAGGCATCTTTGGTCTAAGTCAAATTATCCCTTGCCCAATCTAATTGAAGAACCCATGTTGCAAAATTTGGTTCAAATCTTGATGATCAGAATCAAAATGAATTCAGAATATGAGCCTTCTAGGCCCTCTGTTCCAATTGCCTCTTCCCCTATTGTTTCTACCGTGACTGCCTCTGCTAAAGAAATTCATCTTGTATGCAACAGTTTATTAGCAACTATCCATTTTTAGACCATACATGATATTCTCTTTATATGAAACAAAGTTTGGCTCAGAAATTTACTTAAGACCCATGCAATTTGATCCATAATAATTATTTAATAATTGTCAAATGAGTAGGCGGTGAAATAGGGTTCATAGGATATCTGGGGGGATTGTAATGAGTGAAAAAATTGATATCATGATAGGGAGTAAGAACACGAGTACTGCTCAACAATTCATTAAATAAATGAATGTGCAGTCAATACCAAAATATATCAACTACCACTTATTTATGTGTCATCTTTTACCACTGGCATACAGAGTTTTTAATTTATTTTAGAGAACAGGGTGTGTAAAAATGAAAATAGGAACATGAGGGGAGTATAATGAGTGAAAACATGAGAGTATGAGAGGGAATAATACAGATATTGTTCATAGAAAATAAATAAAATGAAACAACAAACATAACTCTGTCCAGATCATAATCCAATAAGAATCCATTCTAAAACCAAAATCATTTAACTATTCCTTATTTATAAACAAAATGATTGATGTCTTCAAAAAAAAAAAACAATTCAATTTCCCATAATTATTCAATTATATAAATCTTTGCATCTTATACCATATCTATGCAACATCACATTAACATCATTGCCAACATAATAACCATTCTAACCACAGTCCTGCATGCTCCAATGCCAACCTTTTTCTTTTAAAACAAAACACAATATGCACAATGATTCCAATTAACCATATCCAATATTCATCCTTTGCAATCAAATAATAATAGACCCAGTACTAACCACCAACAATTGACTTTCCAACACTGAATGAAACAATCCATTGTCATCAAAACAATAATCGAGCCTGATTAAATCACACACAGGTCTTCAACAATATAATTGAAACCAATCCTTATTCGAAAGAAACATTTCATCAAAGAACATGTAACCCTGACCCTGAGATTCGTGTACATTAAACATGTACAGACTTCCTTTAAAAGAATTACCCAACAAAATACAGAGCCATATAATGCATGAGGAGAACAGAACCATATCACACATAGGTGTCTCCTTTAATATTGACAAGACCAAGATCATGTTTGATAGACCAATCACACACATGTGAATTTTAACTTAAATGGGATCATGATCATGCTAGGGTTTAACACAACAATGGATGGAATAACCATAAATCGACCAAAAGGAAATTTCTCGGGGCTGTAGATAACCCATACCCTTTTTGTTTTCAAAAAAATTTATCACAGAGAGGAAATACAAAGGCTCGATCAAGAAATGGTATTTGCAGTCAGAGACCCCATGCTCTTTTTAAAATCACCACAAACATTTAACCCAACATATTGATAAAGCCAAAAAGTTCCCAAGGAGAAATAGAAGCAAGTCGGGCTCAGTAGAACCAAGTCATGTTCTATAAAAACTTTATTGTAGAGAGATAATGAAAGTTGGCTAAGATAGGGAAGAATCCTCGAAACACAAAGAAATCATGTCCTTTCCAAAAACCATAGACATTATAACCTTCAAAAACAACTTGACAGTGAGGGTTACCAACATATCAGTCAGCCACTGCAACAAAGATGAGAGGAGCGTGTTGTTCCTGAGTTTATACTTTAAGGCTCTAAATTATACCATCAAGGCATACAAAAAGGGTAGAGATAATTAATCGGTAAAAAGAAAAAGTTTAAAGGAAACTGAGATCACGGTTGATTCCTTAACTGTCTCTATCTAGCTTCCCATTGTTCTTGAATGCTAATATCCCTTTCAGTTGCAGCCTGTGATCTTTCAAGTTCTACCTGTTTATTTTCTATTTGTAAGATGGTATTGAATAGGTTTAACAGAATTCTTGTTTGATATGATAGAATGGGTTCTATATTGGGCTGTCTGGTAACTGAAACAGTCATGAAAGCTGAGGGTTTCTTTTTTGTAAATCAAGAATATTTTCAAGGGTCACAAATTTCTGGTTCAAAATTATAAAAAAAGAACTTCTGAATTATGAATTAATAGTATAATAGAAATAAAGGCCTTTTCTAGTATCTGAGTCAAATTTTAAAGGAGACGATGGAAGGAATGAAGAAAAAGGAAACATGTTGTTGTATAACAACAATGAGGCATAAATTTAAGAAGAATCTCATTTTAAGTTAATACAAGAAAAGGGACGATAAATTTGCAAAAGCATATAGTTTCAGAGTCCTAAAACGTTTATAGGTCTTATATCTGTTGAAAGCTGATACAGAGGAAAAATTGCAAACGATTAGATAATCTGACTTTTTCAATCACTATAACAGAAATTACCATATGAAACACTTCAAACGAAAGTATGAAATACAAATAGAATGACATAGAAACACATAACTCAGGCTTGACCAGATATGGAATCTTCAATCTATATTGTATTAATTCAAAAAAAACAAAGTTATCTCTTTACAATTCCCTCCAGAAAAAATCCTTTTCTTAGTCTTGAAAAATTACATTAATACAAAACCACCAATCTTAGGATGGTTGGCGAGTTCCTAATTCTTAGAGACTAACTATTTGTTAAAAATTAGATCAAAAATCGTTTTCATGATCTTCTTCATTTTTCCATTTTCTAGGAAGTAAAGCCCTTCCAAATAATACTTTTACTTTGCTTATGACTCTCCTTCTTTTGATTCGATACATTTAATGCATTTCTTCAGAAACGGTGTAAAATTTCTGGGGGGTTCTGGAAAATCTCTTGCCTTGAACAGATAAACCTTTCTCTGAATCTTAGAAAGATGGCCATCAACTCCTTTATCTGTAAACTTTATTGACTGCAGCTTTAACTTAGGCTCAACTAACAACCTGTCCATTAGGGTGATATCGATTTTTCTTAGTTGTGAAATTTCCATTTGGATTTCACTCAAATTTTCCCTAAAATTCAATTGATGTCTCACAATATTGATCTGTCCCAAAAGTCCTGTACACCAACCTTTTCCAATATTTAATGACCCTTTGTCTAGAAGATCAAAAACTTCTTCACAGTCATCTCTGATTTCTTTGGCCATTGTTTTTCTTTCAGTTATGTTGGTTTCCCATAGCTTGAGCATGATGTCACCTCTGATTTGCTCTGTGGCTGATACTTTTGTAGTTTTGAATACCTCTTCACCTGTTGAATATATAATTTCCTTTTGGATAGTAATCCTCACTTCTTTGGCTTCTTTTTCTCTTAGGATGATATTTTCAAAGGCATTATCTACTTCTTGAAAGTAATTCTGAATAATTTCTATCTAGGAAATCAATTTCTGTTGTTCAGTTTCTATTTTTGAATGCGCTTCTAGTGACTAGGCCTAGAAAGATTTTAAGTATATAATCTGATCTTCCATTGATATTAATCTAGCCTGCAATTGTTCTATGAGATCCTTTTGCTGAGTAAACTATAGCTGATTTGTTTTTATTTCCTAGCTCATTTCGTCCAAACTCGTTTTGAGTGATTGAACCTCTAACCTTTTGGAAGCCCTTGTCTGCTCCAAACTTTTACTCATTTCTTATCTAATGCTCTCCTCAACATTCTTTAATTTCTCTCACAATTATGCTATGATTTTATCAGTCTTCTTTATCCTTGTTATGATTTTTCCCACGATAAAAAATTTTGGTGTTTCCATGGCTCCCATGGAACCTGCTACCTCTATAGTGAAATCTTCTTCCTCCAAATGTTGTCCATCTATCAGAACTTTATTCTTTTTAACCATGTTCCCCTACTTATTATGCATCTCCTGTTTTAGGACAACCTTCCTTTTTCTACTAAAGAAATAATCGAAAGGAGGAATCTCATCTATGGGAATGGAGGTAAGGTCATCAAAAAAAAGAGCTCATGTTTGTGGCAGTCCAAAAGTGGACTGTAAGGGAGTTAAGGAGGCTATGGGACTCCCTAGCTCCATAGATCCATTCCCTCTTGTCGCCTTAGGCGTGTTGACATCAAACTTTGGTGATGAAGTGGGAGTAGGCTTACTAGACTTGGGAGGTCTCCCTGACCTTTTCTCTGCTTTGGTCTTTTTGCTTGGTGGAGGCCTTTCTGCATCCTGTAGGGCCTTTTTGAGATTTTCCTTCTTTTGTGCTTCCTGCTCAAAACCTGGTGGAACGCTTTCCTGCTCGAGACCTGGTGGAACGCTTTCTTGCTCCTGGGGGAGGGTAATTTCTTCCCCTTGAAGTACTTGGGGCAGACCACTCCGTCGATGCTTCTGAAAGGTTTGAAAGTTGACTTGTAGGTCAGACGACAGTGTCTGTACTCTTTCCAACACTTCTTTATAAGATATGGTCCCTTTGAACACGTCATCCCAAGGGGACTCCTCATGTTCATAGGCTTTCATATTTCAGTGTATCAAGTGTTTATTCACTAATTGATAAGGGTGATGCCTTTTGTACTCAATATTTACTAGTTTAATTTCTTCGAGTACCTCTACTCCCACCCTAGAATGTCCCAAATTTAATAATGAAAATTTCCCAATGTGCATAGGGAAGATGGGCCAGGACTTATTTTTAGATTCCTTTAGCTCTATTCAAATGTTGCTTTTTATTATTTGGTGTGCCACTTCCTTACACACTAGTCTATCCAGAAGAAATTTTGGAAGCGCGTGAGGAGGAATTGAGCACCCATAAACCCTGATGTAGGAGAAGCTTTCTTTAATGAACTAGTCTGCTATTTGCTTGAGGTTATTTGAAACTGCTTCAAAAATGCATGGGTATCACCACGAAATGGCAAATTTCATAAAACAAATTTTTTGCATTTTCTTCCCACAAATCAGAGTGATATTCATGAATGGGTTCAGGGAAAGTTATGTTCCAATTCCAATTCATCAGGGGAAATGGAGTCATAAAAAAAATTGCGTCCATGAGGTATGCTAACATGTAGAAGGCCATTGGTTGACCTCAGCCTCTTGCAGCTCTGTAATCTGAAATMTCTTTGACTAAATTATCAGATAAAATCTTSTCCCAGTTGAAACTATACCCTTTTGATGCTTCTTCTAGAAAGGGTACCCATTCCGCGGGGAAATGACAGGGATTCTTTTTGCCAAAATGTCTGCACAACATCATGGCTACATAAACCATGTACTCATTCAAAGAGGCTGTGGCATAAATTCCATGGGTATCGGCCCTAAATTTTGATGGACATCTCTACCAACCTTTGATTAAATTAGGGTAGGTTTGGTCTGCCTCAGTGCATTCCTTTCTCTGGAATTCAGCTATAAATTCGGCATTGTAAATGAAATTAGGATTGGGTGAGAGTTTGTACATAACCTGGATATGTTTAGGTCTGAATGAGCCAATAATGGCTCCTTGATCATTTAAAATGCTTCTCGTCAGACTATCAACTTTGTCCAAAGCCCAACTGACCATGTTGTTGTACGGCATGAGCCGTGGGCGTGTCGCAATTTTGTGAAGCTCTGATTCTGCTATGTCTCGAAGGTGATTCTCATAATCGCTAGGGGAATTTTTCATCTCGTAGTCTAGATTTTCAAATACTGGTACCAAAGTCCAAAATACTGGTACCAAAGTCCCAAAAAGTACCTAGCTTCAACAGACAAAATAGAGAAAAAATTTAGTTTTAAAGGTGAAAATTTTCAAATCTAGCTTCAACAGAGTGAACACTTAAAACACTATGGAAAAATTCCTAATCATAGAACCATGACATGCCCGAACGCAACCCATGGTCAACTAAACACAATACAAAATTTCTTTTAAATAACTAGGAGATGTCGAAGACCCAACTGTGCCATTCATTTAGAAACAGTGATAGTGAAGTAGATTCCATAAAAAAAATAGCTCGGGGCTCGGGAAAACAAGAAATAACAATGCCACTGTCGACAGTTGAATTGCAACTTGGAGGAATGAATCATAACAATGACCGAGATGAAAAGGGTTGACAATAGCTAATACCCAGACTGGTGGTAAAAATCCGCGCAAATAAAACTCAGAGCTTGTTGCACCACTAGCATATTTTCCATAGAGAACCATAGTAAAACCCCAAGCTGAATGACATTTTTTTTAACCAATAACCAATGCATAGGCTTTACAAAGCAATTAAATCCATTTATTTCTTTTAAAACGCCAACATTCCAAAGTATTCACAGATAAAATCGTAAGCACAACAATGATACATAGTCAAAACTCAAGAAAAACACAGAACTCATGCAGTCCTGAGCAAACACATCGATTCATAATACAGAGGGACCATCATGGATGGAAATTAAAGGAGCCATACCTGGAAAAATCGCCTTGAGGGAAGAGTTGGACTGTGTTTTTCCTTTCAAAACCTGAAATCATGGAGCTTCCACAACCACCAGAGACAAATGCAACTGTGTCTAGGGTGACGGGATCAAAGGTGGTTTGGAGTGACGTGCAGTAAATGCACATCGTTTCCTCACCTGGCCCTATTCAATTTCAATGTACAATCTATCCCATTACCATAACATCATCCATTAATTCAACAATAATCCATTGCAATATCAATGCCATATCCATTGTATAGTGCGCCACCCAAATCATGTCAAAATTTTAACAATAACCATATGTTAAACATTACCATACGTGCTTCGCATGTAATCCTTTAACCAAAGTGCATAGTATAGCAGCTAGGTCCATCACCTTTCATTTTTCATTATTATATATACCTTAAGGTTTATATATAATCTCTTTTGTAATAACCTTAGGAATTATCCATAGTTTTATTTTCCTTTTTTTTTTGTTCAAGCTCCCATATCATTTATTATCCCTTTTGCATAAAATCATGTGTAAGATCATTAATCAATGTTAATGCATAACATAGCACCTCTAAAAAAAAATAATCCTTATTTCCATAGCACCACCATGTACTGTGAGTGACCACCAACAAAATTTAGCAATAATACATCAATCAACCATGTTGTCATAATGAATAAAACCAATACTTGCATCATCAACTGTAGAATACCATGTAGGCATCATCATACAACAACAAACATATAAGAGTAACACATCCATCATAGAACCTCTAGTTTACAAGGGGGTCCCACCTAACAGTTAATTATTATTATCATAAATAAATAATAGAGCATAGAAATCATTTACGAGAAGTATTCATCATTGTGATTTTAAGCGTCAACAATGCCTAAGACAAGTAATACACCAAGGAAAGTTAGGAGTGTTCTCTAACAATTTTTTAGGTGCCTTTTGTTCCTCAAGCTCTTCTTTGAGAATCTTCAAATTGATCTTAAGCTTTAAATTTTTTACCCTCAACATTCTGTTCTCTCTTACCAAAGAGGTATAGAGGAGGAGAGAATGGGGGATGCTTACCCAATGGGGAGTGAATAAAGTAAAATCATATGGCTTTGACTGTTGCAGGCCTTGGTCTGGTGTAGCAGCGGGATCATTTTCATGGAAGCTACCTGATGGAAATTTTTCTATTCTTTGTTCTTTTGGAAAATGGGTAGGCCATTATCCAATAGGTACACCTTCTAGTTCTTGTGTGGAATCAATGGTCTTTGGTTCTATTTCCTTATTATCTTCCTCTAGTGTAGAAACATTTGATTCCTCAAGAGTTCCCCTTGTTGTACCAGAGAGAGGCACTATTTCTAGTTAGTTTCCCTCAATTATGTTGATTGTCGTGTTAATGAGAACATCCAATTTCCCTTTGTGTCCTATATTGTTAGAGTGTTATGGAATTTTCATTTGTATCTCATTCATCTTTTATGATTGTACTAAAGGAGTGCTCTCTACTGTTTTTATTTAAATATCATAGGCCTCTTCTGTCTTGTCCTTGTTTTCTTGCATTGGGGCTTGTTCTTGCATAGGTAGCTCTACTGGTTCTTATGGTTCAGTGGAGGATACTAACTCTTCTTCATCTTTGTATGCCACTGGGAGAGTGGTGAGCCCTTCGCGGAGAGTTTCCTAGTCCTATTATTAGGAATCCAGGTGATTATCCTCCTCTAGTTTTTATGTAGCATGGGAGGATTCAACTTCCTTTATGTTCTAGTTTTCCTCCAAGACTGGTTCCTGGGTCTTGGTGGTTCTTTTCTTCATGCATCGATTTTCATCCTCATTATTTTTCCTTTGTTTCTTCGACACTAGAGGTGACCTCTTGGTAAACCCTTGAAGTCTCTTTGTTCCCTTTTTTCTGATCGTTATCTCCACATCACTATCATGGTCTACTTGTACCAGAGTTGCGACATGGTGGGATTTTTCCCTACTTTTTTTCTTGGATTTATTTTGTGGAGTTTCAGTAGCTATTCCATATGTCTCCATAGTCTCATTGTTTGGATTTGTATCCATAGTCTTGTGTGGGGATGGAAGTGCAGGAATTGCCTACTCTGCTTCCTGAAGAGCATCGAATTCATTTTCATTGAGGAGAATGGATGGATGGACTATATTGTTCCAAGTGTAGACCTCTTTCTATAATGCATGATAAACCAATAATTTGATGAGGTTGTGATGATATACAACCTCCTTAGGGTTCTTGGCCACTTGAACTAGTGCTACCATAGTCTGTGATGTCCTAAATAGAAAATACGACATATTGATCAATCGGTTATGGTGTAGATGGTCAAGCAGGTGGATGTTTTGAACATAAATACTGCCATGGCATCCATCATAAGTGAAGTAAAGTTGAAAAAAGAATATTGTGTCTTCCCATGGTTGAGTTAATGACCAACGGTTGAATCCTCTTCCTTTCTTGACTAAATATTCCCATGTTTCAAGGAGCTACCTTGGAATTTCACTGTGTGAAGTCCATAAGCTATACCATATTTCTCTTAAATGAGGGAGCCCTATGACTTCGGCCACAGACTCCTCTGTGAACTCCGCTTGTGTTCCTAGAAATTTACCATTCCACTTCAACATCTTTGCATAATGGGAAGTCCACATTTCCTTCCACGTGTTGAAACTGTAACATGCCACGTCAGCACTGTACGGACTATACAGTCAACAAAATTTTACTTGTTTGGCAAAGAAGACAAAATGTGATACCTCACTCATAAAATGTCTATTTGAACCCATTCAAGTTGCATTGGGATCATGAGGAAAATGCCTATGCACATGTTTGGTTTGAAGAAATTTTGAGCACTTTGATTTTTGAGCATATTTTTTATCCCCTGGATCACTCCTCCCCATTGGGAACCTTTTGGACCTCCAAAATACTACTTTTAGTCTATTTGAAGATGAGGGTACAGTTTCCTCACCTTTCGAACCTCAATCCACTTTTCCTTTCTTGGATTTTTTCCTTTAATACCAACTCGAAGGTATTCCACATTCCCTCGTTTTGAAGTTCTCATCCTCCTGCCAAGGATTGTGTCTTCGTGTAGTTATGAAAGATATTCTAGAAATAAATCATCTATAGAAGGAATCTGAACATTTTCTCCTTGATCATTAATCAAAGGAGGCTCATACAATCTCAAATTATCAACATTGACAATTTCATACATTTGCATATAAGGAGGAAAATCCAAACGGAAGGCATTGTTACCAATCTTTTCAAGAATATTGAAAGGTCCATATCTAATTGGTTTCATTTTTTTACCTTCTCCTTTAAGCCTCTATTTTCTAATATAAATCCAAACTTCATATCCAACTTGGAAACTTTGATCAACATGATGCTTGGCATGTCTTGTCTTTTACTTGGCTTAGCTCTTTTCCAACTGTTCTTGTACCATTTGATGCACCAACTGAATTTGTTCAATGAACTTCTTTTCCCTATCAATGTCATATTGACCATCAATAGCAATGTCTTTCCCAAAAATTAAAATCTAAAGGAGATTTGGGCAAATAACCAAAACATGCTTCAAATGGAGATGTTTGAGTTGAAGAGTTCTTAGCCTGGTTATAAGCATGTTGAATGTAGTGTAGGTACTCATCCCAAAGCTTAGGATTCTTGTTTCAATAACCATGAAGAAGATGCACTATTTTTCTATTAACCACTTATGTTTGACCATCAGTTTGTGGATGAAACGTTGTGCTCTTTTTCATCTTGGTGTCCATGAGTGCCCATAAACTTGACCAAAATTTTCCAATAAATCGAGAATCTCGATCAGAAATAATGGATTTAGGCAACCCAAGATGTACCCAAACATGCCGAAAGAAAATATGTGTCATTTTCTCAGTTGTAACTTGCTTCTTACATGGCATCAAAATACACATTTTTCTTAAACGGTCAATCACAACATAAAGATAATCATGATTTTGTTTAGACATAGGTAGACCTCCTACAAAGTCCATGGAAATTCTTTCCCAAGGATGAGAAGGAACCAGAAGTGGAGTATACAAACCCAACTTTCTATTGCTAGGATTTCTTGTATCACATAAAGAACATCCTCTTACATATATTGAAACACTTTCATTCAGTTTAGGCCAATATCAATACCTTTGCAAATTAGCCACCATCTTACCTACACCAAAGTGGCTAGCAAAAAGAGAAGAATAAGCTTCCCTTATGATGTTGACTCTTTCACCCTCTGGAATACATAGCTTTCCAAGATGATACAAAATCTTATCATGCACACGGTAATCTAATTCCTCAACTTGGTTATAATGACACAAAGTTGCATAAAGCTCTTTAAAATCGGCATCTAAAGCATATTGTTCAACATAGCTCTCATGCATAATAGAATTATGCTTAAGAATAACTGAAGCACTAAAAATAGGCCTAGAAAACATATCAACAACTTTGTTATAAATGCCTTTTTTATACCTTGTAACCAAGTGGAACTATTGTAGAAAACCCATCCATCTAAAGTGCCTTGCTTGCTGCAGCTTTTTTTGTGATTGTAAGTATTTCAATGGTTGATGATCTATGTGAATGATAGTTTATTTTCCCAACAAATAATATTTCCATTTTTTCACACTTTGCACCAATGCATACAACTCCTTATCATAAGTAGGATAGTTAATCACATCACCATTAAAATTTTCAGAATGAAAACAAATGGGTATACCATTTTGCAACAAGACTTATCCCATTGCATAATTGCTTGCATTTGTTTGGATCTCAAATGGTTGTCTCAAATTTGGAAGTGCAAGAACTGGATCTGAACTAATCTTCTCCTTCAATGCATCAAATGATTTTTGTTGCTTGCCTCCCCATTGGAAAACTGGCTTGATGCTTGTCACTGCATGTAATGGATCTGCAATTGAAGAGAAGATAGCAATAAACTTTCCCCAATATTGGGTTGCTCCTTAAAAGCTTCTTACCTCTATCACATTGTTTGGATTTGTCCAATCCAAAATAAATTTGACCTTGGAAGGATCAATTTTTAGTTCTCCTCCTCCAACAATATGCCCCAAGTAAACAAGTGAGGTCTTTCCAAACTCACATTTAGACATCTTCAAAAACAAATTTTCTTTCTTTATGACATCCATAACTTTCTTTACATGCATAACATGATCTTCACAAGAGTTTCTAAATATAAAATGTCATCCAAGTAGTCAATCACAGAATAATCAAGAAAATGTCTTAAGACATCATTTGTGACTCTCATGAATGTAGCAGGAGCATTCAAAAGTCCAAATGGAATTATCGTCCCCTCAAACAAACCTTTATTTGTTTTGACAGTTGTCTTCTAAGTGTCTCCTTCAAAAATCCTAATCTGATGATATCCACTTCTCAAATCCAATTTAGTAAAATACTTAGCATATTTCAATTGATCAAGCAAATCATCAATTCTAGGAAGAGGATAACGATTCTTTACCGTAATATTGTTCAATGCCCTGAAATCTACACACACGTGCCATGTACCATCTTTATTTGGGACTAAAAAAATTGATGGTCCACATGGAGATGTGCTTCACATGATGACCCCTTTTTCAAGAAACTCTTGGATTTATTTTTTAATTTCATCATTCTCCATGATTGACATCCTGTACATAACAATGTTTGGAAGAGGACAATCTTGCTGCAATTGTATCTCATGTTGGATAGCTTTTTTTGGAGGCAATCCCTTTGGTTCCTGAAGCATCTCATCATATTGGTTAAAAACCTCATATGAATCATATTTCAACTTTGAATCACAACATTGGAAAGCTTATTTTTCAACATTGTCTTTGGGTTTGATCATCAAGAGGACAAAATTCTTACTAGCATTGACTAATCTCTTAATTTGTCTAGTATTTACAAGTGACAAATTCAACTTCTTTGTATGCGATCTAAAAATGCACTCAACTCCATTTTTAAAAAAATGATACTTGTTCTCATGAATATGAAATATGGCTCTCCTATCATATAATTATGGGCTTCCCAACACAATACCATAGATATCCAAAGGAATAACATCAAGCTCTACCTCATCTATAAAATTTGCAGTGATGGCAAATCTAAGTTTACACCTTCTTGTCACATGCAATTTGGCATTGTCACATATCCATCCTAGAGAATATGGTTTAGGGTGTGGAGTAGTTTCCAATTTTAGTTTCTTAGCAGTGTCTTCAAATATGAGGCTTTCTTGAGATCCAGTATCAAAAAGAGTATCTATCGCAGTATGCTTTGAAATCAACCTTATGTGGAAAATCTCTATTCTTTATTTTTCCTGTTGAGTTTCATTGAGGCTATTACCACTTGAAGAACTAGTACTTGCAATAGAGTCCTTACCTCTTTGTTACATTTGTAGAAGACTAAGACATCTTGCTAAGGAATGCCCTGGGATAAACCCTAGTTGCCTCTGTTTTAAGGCTATGGACCATGAAGTACAGGATTTCCCTAGAATGATTACTAGACTTGAAAAGATGAATATGGAGAAAGGTCAAGAGACTAATATTATAGAAGAACCCCAGAAAGAATCAGAGAATATGTTACTGAAAATGAAAGAAACCCTGGATGAACATAAAGATGCCAGTTTGTCAGAGATCTTCAAAGAAAAGGAGAAAATCGAAGTAAGAATAAGAGACTTCGACATTGACTGTGCTCTATATGAGGGAACACAGATGAACATTATGACAGAAAGTACTTGGGAAACCCTAGGAAGGCCTGCTATGGTTCCTTCACTAGGAAGAATAGGGTTGTTTAAAGGAAAAATGGTAACCCTATGTGGCAGAATTACCCAGATAGCTATGAGTAACCATGGAGCTTCGACAGAGGAAGAGTTTGAATTCATTAGATTTATTGAGGACCGTGCCAGATTTCCATCTTTGTTATGCAAGATCTGGATTGAAAAAGACCAGATCCATAGAAAAGAAGAAAAGGAAGCCCTAGAATAGAATAAGCAAGAACTCATGGAATTTATGACTAGAAGGATCGCCTACTTGATGGAAGAACAAGAGAATAGATATTAGTTGTTGAACACTAGGGACCTAGATGTCGAAGCTATAAGAGCATTAGAGGAACCACAGAAGACTGAAATACCTAATTCATATGATGAAGGAGTATTACCCTTGGATCTAAAGAAAGAACCTCAACAGCAAAAAGTGACTATGTCGAGAGAAGATAAGACTCAAAATGGAAAAAGGATGACCAAAACAATGTTCACTGGGAATAAGGCTAGGAAGCTAAGTAAGAAGAGAGCCAAGATAAAAAAGTTACAGAAGGTTCTGGAGGAAACTTCGTAGAAGGAAAAATCACAAGAATTGAGCTTCACCAAGATATTAGAACAATGGCATCTAGCACTTCGCCATGGCGTAGAAATATATCCATTGGACCGATATACCCATTCGACTTCCACCCCGAATGGACAAAAAAGCATTAAAGGATCACCACCAGACCGTTGGACCGCACCATAACGGATGGATCAACGTTTGTGAAAGCTTTATACCTGTTGCAACTAGACCGTTGATGAATTTTCTATTTAGCTCGTCATGCCGTGCATGAAGAACACTTTTTCCAACTGAAAACTCGAAGCCTGTAGAACTCGTAATTGCATACAGCGATCATTGCAAGCAGATCATTCACCCTAGTGTAGTGTTTTGAGATCATCGTGACCCCACTTATATTTCCCGAGTGTATATGCTCGACGAGCTCACCACGCTTGAGGAATCCATCACATAAGTCCTTCTCGATTTAATGAATGAGAGAGTCATATCAGAAAGAAGAATGTCCATAGGATTCCAAGCCTCATCGATGAGAGGAGTGCAAGCCTCCCCATCAACTGCTCGAGCTGAAACATCTCGAGCCGACATAGAGAGGAGAACTAATCATAAGGAAAACATAGCCAATGAAAAGTTAGTGCCATCCATTCTACCAGCTTACATACCTCATTTGAGTGGTGAGATTAATAGGGACAATGTCCCTAGAGATTTTGAATATACCCCAGTAACTGAATATTTACTGAAGGGAGTACACACCTACCGCCCAGATCAAGACAAGGTTAGAACGTTGAAGTTTTGCAACTTAAACTTGGGGGAATGTAAATTTTATAGCATGCTTGCCCCGTATAAGTACTTTACTCGAACTAAGGGAAAGAACTTGAAGCTTGTCCCACAACAATGGATGATGAACCTCGTGCATTCTACTCTGCTAAATGTTATGAAAATACCACACTTCGGTAGACACCAGGAGGTGAATGCTTATGTAAAGTTACTGCTAGCAAGTTACCACAGAGGATATATGTGGTTAGATTGCTGCATAACTATTGATCTGATGCTGATCAATAGGTGTTGGCCCTTGACCAAGTTTTGAGGAATACTTGGTCATATTTGACCATTTTCAGTACTTTGACATCTAGTTGGAGGAGTACATGGCAAAGAGGAGATCACGGGAGGTCCACCCCTTTTTGGGATTTTTGGGAATATTGTAATGGGAAAGGGATATTGGCCCTTATTTAGGCCTTTTGTATGTATAAATAGAAGGGTAGGAAATGTGTATAAAAAGGAGGGTGTGTGATGTAAATTGAATGGATTAGTAGGTACACGCGAGTTGTATTTGAGTAGCTAGCGCGTACATGCATGCAGTAATGGATCAGGGCACGTGGGCCTTTATAAAGGGGGTTTTTAAGAAGAGTTGTTCAGTAGTGTTTTGGCAAAGAAGGAGTCTGATATGGCATGATGCCAGGTAAGTATGTCTGGTGAAAATTAGGGTCATAACATTTATTCAAATCCCTCTTGATTTGGTCGAAAGAATTTCTGGACTCGACAGTCCATTTCACTTCATTTCCCTTTCTAAGCATGGTTGTAATGTGCTTAACGAATTCTGCAAAATTAGAAATGAACCTCCTCAGAAAGTTGATTTTACCCAAAAAATATTGAACCTCTTTCCTGGATCTAGGAAAACATATGGATTGGATGGCCTCTACTCTACTTGGATTAATCTTCACCTCTTTGGCTGACACAATGTGCCCCAACAGATTTCCCTCTTCCATGGGAAATAAAGACTTCTTAGGATTGAGAGAGAGACCAAACCTTCTGCAATTCAAGAAGACTTTCTTCATATGATAACAATTCTCTTTATCATATCTTGAAAATATTGTAACATCATCGAGATAGATGAATGCAAATTTTTCCCTTTCCCCGATGAAGGCGATGTCCATGGCACGCTGGAAGGTTTCTCCCACATTCATCAATCCAAAAGGAACTTTAGCATACATAAGTGTGCCCCAAGGAGTAGTGAAAGTCATCTTCTCTCTATCTTCAGGAAAGAAAGATATCTGGTTGTACCTGTAGAATCCATCGACCATAGACATCCTGGATGAAACAGTCACTCTCTACAAAATGTGCTCCATTTTTGGCAAGGGGTAATTATCCTTTTTGGAGCTTCTGTTCAAATTTCTGAAATCGACACACAACCGTATTTCCCTATTCTTCTTCCTTACAGGCACCAAATTAGCCACCCACTCTGAAAATCTCAAGGGGATGATGATCTGTGCATTCAACATCATTTTGACTTCCTTCTCCATAATCGGCAATAGCATGGGATTTATCTATCTGAGTTTCTGCTTAAAAGGTTTGGCATCTTCCTTCAAAGGGATTTTGTGTTCAATGATGTTGGTGTCATATGTTCTCAAATCTTCGTATGTCCAAGCGAACAAATCAACAAACTCCTTCAAAAGTCTGACATACTCATCCCTTTTCTTCCTTGATAAGCTGCTAGACAATTTAACCCATTTGGGATCCTCCTTCATTCCTAGATTGCATTCAGTCACATCATCTTCTTCATTTGATCCTTCAACTTTTACAGCGACATCATTTCTGTCAAAAAATCTCTCCAGAGGGACCAACCCCTTTGGAATATGGTTGCTAGGCAACTGAAAAATATGATGATTAGTGATTTTATTGAGAAAAATATGAACATGAGGGCTTTCTTCAGCAACCTGATCCTGATCAATATGCATATCAGAAAAATAATCCACAGTCTCAAGAAAACTTTTTATCTCAATGTCATCCTCAAAGACCTTCCAATGTTTGACATTTTCAAGAATAGAGGGTCTGTATTTAATTCCACCTCATACTTGAGCTTGGGGGACAAAGGGACCTTGAAATTACTTGCTGAGACTACCAAGGAATCTACCACAGAGTTCTCCTCCCTTGGAAAAAACGAGATATTAAAATCCAATAAGAAATTGTCAATCATATCCCAGACTTCATTTATGTAAGCCCTTAACCTTTGGTGCTTAGCTTGATACATATTTTTGACTTGATGAACAATCAGCTCAGCGTCTCCAAACACTGCTAGTTTCTCAATATTCATGTCTTTGGCAGCTCTCAAACCCAAGACAAGAGCCTCATATTATGCCATGTTGTTTGTTGTTTCAAATTCCAACTTACAGGACGGAGATATGGTCTCTTGGGTAGGGGAAACAAAAATCACTCCAACACCAACACCTTCCCTAGAAGAGGCTCCATCGAAAAACATTTTCCACATAGAGGTCTTGGGGGGATGTGTTGGAAGATTGGTTGTTTTCATTGATGTCAACCCTAGTCATGGGTTTTGGAACGCAAGATTGATAAAGGTATTTGGACATGAAGGAAAATGCACATGCATATACAACACCCATGAATGGACAATATACATCATGTTGTTTCCAATGGCATGTGGCATGTCACGTGGATCCTCATGGTTGACGAGAAATGAATTTTTGAAGATGTCAAAGTGAATTGAAAAAGGAAGTACATGTAGGCCCTGAAGATAATTAAAGAAAAGAATTACAAAATAAGAAAGTGTCAAGTCGGCCCTAATGTTAAAATGAAGTGACATAAATGGTATAAATAAACATAATTATACATTCATTTTGATACAAGTTGAATTTCATAGGAAATAAGAAGTAAAGAAGGTCGGATTTCAAGGGAGGATGAAGTATTTTGGTGATGTGTTCTAAGGTATGTTATTTTCAGGTCATCTTACCATTTTTTATATACTTTTTTTTTTTAGAACGATTCAGATGGTGAAATTAATATCGTATTGAGAAGACATATCAAGGTACCTCTGGTAAAAATTTCAGCTCTTAATCCTCTAAAATTATGGAGATACACTCTGTAGAAGATAGGGTTTGTGACCAGTCCTAAAGCTAGTCAGTAAATAGGTGTTCTGGGTAAAACAGTCATAAATTATTCATAGATATTCCAAATGATGTGGGACAAATTTCATTGGAAATATTATGGACTATAGTTTCTTTTGTGCAATTTTCATAATCGTATGTTAAATATTGAGTGCAGGGCATTCTGTACAAATTTGGTCTCCTGAATAGACCAGAATTGAATATAGTCTACAATTCTTTCTATAACTTCTTTTTGGGGAGGATTCAAGGAGTGTAACTTGGAGTATTTTCAGAGAATACATTGAGTAATATTATGTAAAGGATCAGAGTACTCTAAAAATTGAAGAATTGTAGAAAGTGAAGAAGTCTCGGGAAGCATTATCAAGTTCTATGTGATGATTGGTTGATGGTGATGATTTAATGTAAAGTTTTATTATCTCTCATATATTCTTGGGTGGAAGGAAGGGGCAAGGATGGAGAGTTCAACTCTCTCTTGATATTGGAGGATTGTATCTTCCTCTTGGAGGTGTATCCCTCCCTTTACATTTGGAAGTTGTAGCTACCTTTGGAAGTCATTACTTACCTTGAACAATAACTATTGATTATTTCTCATATATTGTGCATGGTGTATTGTGGTGTATTGGTGTAACTGTTATACTATTGTTCATTGTTCATTGGATATATTTGAATGGTTTAAGTATAAGTTGAAAAAGGTTTTAAATTGTACTTGATACTGATTCACCCCCCTCTCAGTATCAACAGGATGATCTTCACAAAAGGTAATAGGTTTCCTTCTTATATCAATAGGTGGATGAGGAACATCAGAGAGCTGCAATATGTTGGTTCCTAAGTCAATATCGAATGATAAAATGGGGTGGTTGATGGGATTGGATTCATCACTGATAATGTAGGCAAGTTGTGTTTCTGTATAAATCCTTCTAGGTTCCCCTCCAAACACAGGGATGGTGCAATATGACAGATCCATTTGCAAAGTTTCCCCTAGTATTCTGATCCATGATCTAGAAAAGAGCATCTCGAACTTATGAGGCACATCAGCTACCACTATGTCTATGACCACACTCTTCATTGCCAGTTGGAGCATGGAGACAACTAGGTCCTTGATAACCCCAAGGGATTTCACCTTCCTTGAATCGAATGAATACAGGTCGTGGTAGGTTTTTGTAACCTCCAACCTCATCTCATCCATGACAATTTTAGGCATAAGATTGTGAGATGCACCAGAATCCATCAAACAGCTATGCAATACTTTGTCATGAATATTCAATGATGTATAAAAGGGAGGTGAGGAATCATCTCTATCCTCTATGAAAGGCCCTAGTATGACAGTTGGATTTTCATCTTGGAGGTTGACGGAGTCTGTGGAATGATATGAAGGTTCGGGCTGCAATATTTTAGAGAGGCTCCTTTTGAATCCCTCGTTCTTGACTAACTCTGAAAGAGGTACAAGGATCCTAATATTTTGAATCTCATGCTCCAGGTTGAAAGAGGAGGGAGGCTTCAGAATCTCCTTCACTTATGGGATTAGGATTCTGACCACTGGTGGGGGGTTTTGTACCTCTTTTTCTTTATTGTTGTCTACTACATATTTAGCATTCTTCTCTTCTCTAGTCGGATGATCAGAAATATCAAGCTTCCCTTATTTCTTCTTTGACCTCAAGCTATATATATTTGGATTGTTGCTGGTCTTTTCCCCTTTTATCAACTCATTTAGTTGGTTGTCCATGAGAGACTCCTCATATGCAGATTAGGTTAGATGAGGAAAAGAGGAGGTGTCACCAAGACAATGGATTTCAGGATCAACATCTTCTTCCTCTCCTTCTTCATCAATAACAAGGTTATTTTGGATAGGAGCTTGAATTTTCTGATCATCCCTGTCCCTATTTCTTTGGTCTCTTTGGATGGTCTGAAGGGAATTATTTGGTCTTTTGAAGTTACCCCTATTATCCGCATTTTGTAAATTCATATAGCTCTGATTTCCTTCCAGTTCCCACTTTTCCATTTTAGCAGAGAGTGATTTTAGTAGCTTGTTCACTTCATCCATTTGAGGGGGGGTTGCAGAGGACCTAGAAGTCAAAGCTTCAGACCTACCTTTTCTTCTGTCTCTATCATCCTTACTCCTAAGCTTGTCAACTGTCAATATATTGGATTCTACTTCAAGGGATGCATCTTGCATATGAGCCAAGGAGGTAGCTCTTATTTCTCTCAATAGGAGGAAAAACTTAGGGGTCAAAAGCACTAGCATAAGTAATCTTGGAAGAGGTTTTTGTAAGCTTAATTTCAGTGGGAATATTTATATACATCTTATTAAATCTCTTTGAGAAATATGAAACAGATTCTCCCTCTTCTCTCTTAAGTGCCCCAAATTTTGTAATATAATAAAGGAAATCATTTTTATCCCCACAATGTCTTAAGAATGAGTCATAGAGAACATCAATCCCATAAATATATCTAGGAGGCATGTCCTTAAACCAACTCCTAGCATCACCATCAAGGTTCTTTACAAAAACTCTCATCCACACATCTTCATTTTCAATTCCCTGAATCTCTACAAATCTATAAAAAGATGAAAGGTTCTCTTTTGCAGTTACGTCTCCCTGCCCTATGAACTAGGACATGTACTTAAGGTAGTATGTGGTTGGGAGAGAATTCATAGGTTGAGGTAAAACTAGAGGGGCGTATCTAGCAGCCAATATCCCATCCATCCTTTTCCTAGGAGGATTAGCACCTGCCATTTGGACGTGAACTGGAGAAGAACTGGGAGGAGATGGAGTTGGGATAGATACGACTGTAGTTGTGTTTCTGGGGGAAAGAGGAAATGATTGAGTGTTGGGGGGAAAAGCCACAAGGCTCAAGGGAACAAAGGTTTCCCCTTTTGTAAATGCAGCAACTCTAATAGGGGGAGGAGTGGTAAAGCCCGGAGTGGGGAAGTCTTCCGAGGTCCTAGGTCAAAACCACTGTACAACTTCAGGGGAAACAGGGGTGTCAAAGCTTTCTCCTTCCAAACCAAGACTAGAAAGGGATAAATCAATATGAAAGCTCCCAAAATTTAAATTTATTGAAACTCCAGTAGATGGTATAACAGGAGAATTAGAAGTTGCTACCGGATTTTTCAAATGAGAATTATGTAACTTACCAAAATCACCTGCTATGGCAGTCGCAATCCCCTCATGAGGGGTCTTTCCTTTTCTGATAATTTTCTCTTGGTCAGCTTCAAGTGTCACTATAGGCAATTGTGGAGTAGACCTCATGTGTCTGCCTTTCGGAGCCATAGCTGAAATAGTGGAGTCGTCAGGTGCAAGTTGCAATCTTCAAGGTATTGATTTCAGATGCACCTTTAGAATCATAATTTCTTTGTCGTTATTACCCAGGGAAATGTCTTCAATTAGTTCCATGGCAGTGGTTCCATGAATGTTAGCACTGAGAGTCACCCTCAGATTGAGAGAGAATAAGCCCAATACCCATCAGAATGTTTGGTGGATGTTGGTTTTATGAGTGGAGGTCAAATGGACAAAACTCAGCACAGGAATGATTCTAACACATAAATTGGGCAGACAATGTATAGGGAAGTGATGGCCTCATTAACTTTGGTCAGTGAATTGAGTTTAAGTGTGAGCAGAGGGAAGACTTAGTGAGAGAGGTGAACAATACTATTATGGGCATCAGGCTTTCAAGCAGTTTGGTGAAGCTAAACTCAGTCTCAAGAGCACTCTTGAACTCAAGCTTCAGACACTGAAATAAATCACAGGGACATAGTCACAGCAACATAATGATCAAACCTACATCACAATGAAACTACAACAACTCGTCTGGATCCTCCATGCCTGAGTCATTCAGCATGAGGAGAAATAAGATAACAAGGGAGCTAACTAGAACTGATCACGATACCATTGTAATCAAACCTACATTACAACAGCATCATAACCCTCGACTGGATCCTCCATGCCCAAGTGTTTTAGCACAGGTTTTACAAAAAGATGAGATAAATTGACTTCTATTAATGCAAAATTCTCAAATTTGATACATAACTAGAGAACAACTTCTCGCATCAAAATATTACCAAAATAGGGAGCTCTACTCAACCAATTGACGACCTTAACAAAATATCAAATTGAAACCTTTATACTCAGATCAATCCTCGACTATCAAGAGTGTGATCTGATCACTACATTCAAAGCATTTTGTCTGAGCAGTATTTTGTCAGACTATGCATGTATCCCTCTGTCAAACACGAGCTCAGATCAACATGGTTGTTATCACTGAAATTTCATCTACAAACGGTTATAGGAATCCAGCATCGTCAAACACTCATTAGTTCACCTACAGCTTCAAAAATGCATTTCCAAAGGGCACAAAACTATACAACTAGTTAAAAAATCAACATGCGCTAAAGATACAAAGGCAGCGCACGCACGTGCGACAGTTGAATAACTCCGGAAAAGAACATATGTGCCTGATGCTCAAATGTGGATACAAAAATCTGCGCACACCTCAGAACAATGCATTTATGATTTTGTTCATCCTTCCACTCACTTCTGGTTCATCTCCTATGTCTATTTGACATCCAAATCCGAGTTGAATCCCAATGGGGGGGTTGGTCAAAGACCTAAGGGTGCCCTAAAGAGCCCCCTTTTCACACTAAATATTGGTTGAATAATGCCTCAAAGCTTTGCTATAAAAAGAGGCCATGGGTGCACTATATTTTCAAGGAATTCATTTGTATTGTTATGCTCCCTATATTCTCTTGGAGGATCCTCTTTCCTCATCAAGACAATACAAGCACCATTTCATTTAACCATTCATATCACCTCTTGAGTGAATGTGCTTTGGATTTTCTTCACCATTTGCTTCTAGTTTGTTACTTGTAAGAAGAGCTCAATCATTGGGGATTCCAGAGCCCTCCCTTGGAGGAAGAGGGGACCCATAAGTCTCCCTTTCTCTTTGGTGTTTTCCCACTAATACAACTTATCCATTGGTGGCATGCATATTGTTTAATTTTTTTTATATTTCTCTTATTCACTCTAGTTTAGTTTATTTTATTGTTATTAGCTTAGTTCTTTGTTTATTTCTTATGCTTGATGTTTCTAACTCTTGCATTCACTGTTGTCTTGTCCATCTAAACCAACTGGACTTGTAAGAATACTTGTTTTGCTCATTTAGCTAACAAAAGGGATGCAACAGATTGGCGACTCCACTAGGGATAGGTATCAATCTCCTCCCCATTTGGGTTGTTTGAGCACTTCATTTTGGTTTATTTAACTTGCAGGAACTAGAACCGGCCCATGCCTGCCTACAAAAAACTAAATTTAGAGCTGAGTTGAGAGAATTTCATTTGAAATTTCCTTCACGGCCGTGTAGCAGAAAGTGTGTAGGTTTTTTAACCCACAATCGCATCTTCCGAGCATGTGTGCCATACCCAATGTGTTTCTCAGCGCATTCTGCGCACTGCGCCAAAAGGTCATTTTTAATTTATGCATTGGTGCCCAATGCGCCTCTGTTTACTCTGCGACCCGCACATCTGTCCAAAAAATGATACATTGTAAGGGTTTTTGTGATCTATTGAAGGCCCATATCCTTCTTAATTTTGATTCTATGCAAATAGTAATATGCACCACACTTAGATTCTCTCTCCACATGAAGGGTTAGTCAAAACATAGGCACTTAAATGGTTAAAATCCATATTTATCCTCTTTTTGTTTTCACTTTTCCACATGGCTGGCTTTCTTTGATTAAAGATAAGTTGGAACCATTCTAAATCACAACTATAACCACTTGCATTGGGACCTGAAATTGAATGTCAATCTTCAAGTATGCTCTTCTCTTGCACCATAAAGCAATCTTGAGAATTAGAAAAATGATTGAGGGAAAATTTTATCTCCCTTAAAGACAAAATATTTAGGAGGAAAACAGCCCCCCTCGGGACTCCTCTTAGTTTCTTTTTCAAACACATCTTAAATTTGTAAGGGCCCATACTTTCCCACATGCTACAAAGATAAGATAGTTTTTGAATTTACTTTCTTAGATTAAATCACTAGGGAATTTTAAAGGTTTTATAATGGGCCCATACATGCCCACATGTCCACAATCTAGGATAGTTTTTTAATCTTTCTTAGATTAAAACACACTAGGGAGTTAAAGGATTAGTAAGGACCCATATGTCCACATGATAGTTCTCTAGGGACTTTAAAATTCCACAAGGTTGTACCAATGGAATTTAGTTAATTAGGTAATCAAGACTTGTATAGACCACGCAAAGTCCACATGCAGCAAGGTGACACCTAACTCATTAAAAATTTGGAAAAATTTCACTTATCCACACACAAATTCACTACTCACTCACATAGTTTCATTGAGAATCATGGAGTTCGAAGTAAGTTTCCTCCAAAGGGATCCCAAAACACCCCACCCCTTTTCTTGATGAAACTATCCACTCCCACTTAAATTCAACGAGATTGGTTCACACCCCCAATCTCTCAAACAACCACATCTAAAATTTTTCTAAAAACTCACTAAATTTCCTCCACAGGAGGTGCCAAAAGAATTTTTTTATTCTAGGTAGGATCTCGGGGATAGGCATCCAAATAACTCCCCGTTATCTAGTTCTCACATCTTCAAACGGTAGAAGTTGTCAAATAGGGAACCTTAAATCCTTCAAGTCAAGTGTTCCTAACACCATAAGGTAGGGAGATACCCATGAAGGGTCGAAGACTGAGGTCTAGTTGTTCTATGCATTTCCCCTTGAGGCACCCACCTCTTGGATGAGATCTAGCCTCTGACCCATTTCTTAGGCCAAAAATCTAAATGTCGCACTTTGACCGAGGTACCTAGTGACCAAATTTTTAGGACATCTACCCAGGTGGCAATTGTGGGCTACAATTGCACCTTGATCGGATTTTGTGTTGCTATTGGTAAATATCACCAGCTCTTTCGGGATATGCACCCTATACCCCTCATTATAACTGATTACTTCATCCTTCACTAGTTCCTCTTTTGGTGGCTTCAGACCCCACTGTTGAGTGTTATTGGAAGGTCCAGTGCTATTTTGAGAGGAAGGATGTTACATCTTTTAGGACATGAGCGTTTGTTTTCTTTGTTCTCCCACGCAGACAAAATCTACCTACCCACATATATGCTTCTTTATCAATTGGTTTATGTATGATGCCCATGTGATTACATGTGATTGTGAGATATATTGTGAAGGTCCAAAAAAATCATAACAAAATTCTTGTTCCTTTATTTCTCTCATCACCATTTTCACACATCCACTTTGCTAGTCGAACATCATAGGGGACCCATAGAATCCATGTCATTCCAGATGCTTGCTAAATCTCCCTCCCATTCTAGGGGGAGTTCCTAGTCTTGCCAACTCATCGGCTCCACCTTCTCACACTCTTGTGAGTGCTACCATCTTGGGATCCACTTTGCTTGGTTCCACTTTACTTGGGTCCACTTCCCAAGGTCAACCATCCACTCAATTTCCTTTACAAGGAAGAGGGGGGTACACTTCTTCCTTAGGAGGAAGTACAACCCCACCTAACCCCCCTCAAGGGTTAGGTACCCAAACCACTCACACCATGTCTAGAACTAACCCTCCTCAAGGGTCAGGTACATAAAGCATTCCCACCATGATGGGAATTAATCCTCCACCACAACCCCAGAGGCCATATTTGGCTTCCCTCAACATACCGGATCTGACTAAACTCACCAATGATCCTATATTACATGACCCTACATGGCCTACAATGCCTACCAAACTCCCTTCAGACATCCCCAAGTTTGAACGAAAAGCAGGAGACAACCCAGCCAACCATATCATGACCTTCCATTTATGGTTCTCTTCAAAAAACATCATGGATGACTCCATCCACTTGAGATTTCAACGCACACTCATTGGCCCATCAGCCAAGTGGTATGTAGAAGAAAAATCTGGGTCCCATGTGACCTTTGAACCTTTGGACAAAGCATTTTTGACCTTTTTTCAACTCCCAATCCGTCATGACAATAGTCTCGAATTGCTCTCATAGTTTAAAAAAACCTCCTCTACACACATCATTGATCACATTCACGAATGGCATCGGCGGCGTAGTCTATGCAAAGCAGAAGCCACCAAGAAACAATGCTTCAATTGGTTTCTCAAATCATTTGTGTCCCTCCTTGCCAAAGATGTGGCCRCCACCTTCCCCCAATCCAAAGAAGAAGCCATCAGTAAGTCCCAACAGTTMGAACTCATTTATTCACAGTCGGGATACTTATATACAGTACTACCTGATGCCACAAGACCTGTGCCATTCGGCCAAGACAAACCTGGGATGTCTCACTCAACGGATGGGTTGATTGGTACCACTACACACCACAATTCGCACCTCCAACAACCACCTATGTATGGAACACCTCAATATCCACCGGCATATGGTGGACCTCCTTATTATCCTCCTCCCCCTTATCAACAATCATACCCTGTTTCCCTTCCTCCCCCCATCAGTGGACCACCGCCGGCACCCACAGTACGCCCAATGGCCCAACCAAGTTATGGTACCCACTATACCTCAGCTTACACCTTAAGCACTAGTGAAAGCACTATGCCTTCCTATATACCCTACGGACCATTGCTACCCAATAATCCATAATTTCCATTTCCCGGCCCTCCACAGTCCATGGCTCCACCACAAGGACACTCACACGTTGGGGTTAACTTTGTTCAACCCTCTCCCATTCAGCAATATCAACATTTTGAACAGTTGAAAATGACAAATTCGACCCATCAGTTGAACAATGCCAAAAAGAAAGGAAAAAACTGAAACAATAATAATCCAGGACCAGGAGGGAACCAGAACCAACCTATCGGCGGTAACCAAAATCAAGGGAACCAAAGCCCCCAAGGGGGAAATAACAACAAACGCCAAGGGAAGAACAACAAAAATCTTCGGACAAACTTCCTTTGTGCCCTTTACGGTGAGTATGGACATTATACTCACCATTTCCCTCAAATTGCATATTTTAAATGGATGAAAGAATCCAGAAATCAATCACATCCCCTAGCACCGCCCGCCCCTCAGTAGGCCCCACAACAATATGTGCAGCAACCACTCCTAGTCATCCTGCAAAACCCTATTCCACACCAAGGGGTGATGAACACCCAACAGGAGATGCATCCGACCCCACCATAGATGGGACAATATCCAAACCTAGACACTCCTATAGATCACATTATCCTCCTCACTAGTGAGGAAGAAGTTCTTCTACAAACGCGTAGTCGTCAATACAACGCACCCCCTAACCCTACTCCCACTACCTCAGAAGCAGATCCAGTCACAACTGGATCACCTTTGATGATTCCTCTCCCTAATACTGAAACACCCCTTTGTATTCCTCACATCCCATTACGACAGAATGTCACCAACCCTCAGGCTAGGGTGGCACACAATTATAGTCGGGTCGATGACTTGGCACAATCCCTCACTGCCATGTCAGTTTTAGAATTCCTTCAAACCTGTCCTACTCAATGGAAGTCATTACTTTTCACTCTGGGGGAAGTTGACCCTGTTGATACTCGACTCATCACCTTTGATCTTGATAGTGGGGAACCCGGTCTCCCCTCTTTGGTCACTTTCCAAATCTCAGTCAAAATCCAGAACATCACAGTTCACCGTTGCATTATTGATGAAGGTGAATCCACATTCATCATGTCCAAAACTGTATGGTAGAAACTTGGCTCCCCTGAGCTCATACCATCCACCATTACTCTAAGAGCTTATGGCAGATGAATATCCTCTCTTGAAGGGCTCTTTCAAAATGTCCCCATTGAACTCAGGGGAAAAACTATCATTATTGACATCGAATTTATCGACGCTCCGCTCGATTACAACATCTTGTTTGGACGTAGCTACATGTATGTGATGAAGTTTGTGGCCTCTTATGTGTTTCACACAATGATGTTCCCCCACAATGGAAAGATCGTCACTATCGACCAAGTGTCACATTACGAACCCAACCCTTCCTCCAACATCAATAATATCCTACCCTTTGTCCACACTAATCCCGATGCCTACCCACTCATCGAGATGGGTCCCATAATTTTCAAAGACCCATCCTACTAGGGACATACCATGGAGCAGCTCTTCTTATACATCCCTCAGCACAAGTATGCATCATCTCATCCAATGGAACGGACACTGGAGATACCCTTCCTCCCACAGAGGCTTCATTATTATCTCGGGTCCCACTAGTCACAGATCTCCTTCCTCAGGCATCCCTTGAGAACCCTCCATCTACCCCTATTCTTAATTACACCCTCCCCTAGGGACACATCCTGGTTTGGGAGATAGTCCCCCAATCCATTACTCAAATCCCCTTCTTTTACCCCCCACCGGGAGTATAATCTTTCCAGGTAGCCACAACACTTACCCTTCCAAATATGGTGTTGGAAATTCCATTCTGGTATCTACATCCACCCGATATGGTCCCTCAACCATCTCTCCCTCCCCAAACAAAAGGAATCCCGATGTAGATTCCCATACTTACTCCCACCACACCACCCACACCCCCAGTCACTAGCACCACTATTGCAGCTGGGGGTAGATGGAAGAAGAAAGAGCCCATCGCTCTACTTCCACCATGATTTCAACCTCCTTGTGCATTATGCAAGAAAGACACCACACCAATAAATTCCTATCTCTCCCCAAGTTGTGCAATTTAATTCAACTCCCTCAAGCGGAGACACCATCCGTCGTTCATCCAATTCACCTAATTCTACCATTACATCCCCTACAAGAGGCAAAGGTCTATGAACCAAATTAGCATGTTCCATTTGTTCAGAATACAGCCATTACACCCATCATTTCCCTGTGCTACCTCACTTTCGACGGACGCTAGTAGCAGTACGCTAGAGCTTTCAGCAAGAACCCCTTCCATCTACATCATCTCACACACATGTCACTCACATCCACTATGTCACGACCTCATTCAATGAGCATATGAGATTTCCTTGCTCTCTATGTGAATCACTTGATCATTTTACATATCAATGTCCTATGATCATTGAATATAGGCATCGTCAATTGACCCTTATTCCCAATCCTACCATCACCCCACCTTTGGTGATGCCATTAGTCCCCCCTACTCCCTCTCCAGACATGGTTTATATATTTTGCCTTGAGCCTGAGATGCATCCCACTCCTCCCTGGTTCTTAGATAGTCTCGAGGAGGATTTCCCCCCAAATCCCCCCAATTCTCCAGCTCATTTCCCCATGAAAATATTACACCTGACTACCATTTTTAACCCACAATATATCGATATCTGGTTTATGTCAAGTGAACCATCACAACCTCCTTGTAACACCCCCTCTACATCATCACCACCAAACGACAACCACATGGTGACAGTCACCAATGTTATTCCCCCGGATCCCCTATATTCTCGACAATTCCACTACGATGAAGACATCCTTGAGGAAATAACTACCCCCGATTGCCCATGGGATCCACTCCATCACCGAGCGCTCTTTCTCTCACAGGACACCTTTGCACCTCCTAACCAAAACTCCATATATGCAATCAAATCCAAATATTTTATCCCATCAGGTCATATAGACTAGTTCAATAACCCTATACCTGCCACCGACGCTTTTGAAGAAGGCAACATGGCCAACATTTCCCCCACCGTCAAAAATGATATTTCCATCAAACCTGGCATGATAGAGTAAATCACCATAGGCACCACATGCTCTCCTGAAGAACTCATATCTTACAAATGTCTCTTCCAGGAATATCAGGACATATTTGCCTGGTCATACACAGAGATGCCCGGCCTTGATCCCTCTATTGTCAAACATCATATAGACACTTGGCCTGATATCACACTTGTACGACAAAAGCAATGTCCATTAGACCCATCCAAAGTGGTAGCCATCAAAGCCTAGATTGAAAAATTATGCATTGCAGGGTTCACATACCCCATTGCATATACGTCATGGGTCTCCAACCTCATCCCTGTTAACAAAAAACAAGGCACTATTTGTGTCTGTACGGACTTTCGTGATCTCAATCACGCCTATCACAAAGACAATTTTCCAATGCCCTTTATCGACCAAATTATTGATGATTGTGCCATCCACGAGGCTTTGTCCTTCATGGATAGTTTCTCTGGCTACAACCAAATTCAGATTCACCCGGTCAATCAATACAACATCGCATTCACTACCCCTTGGGGTACTTTTTCATATCATGTCATGCCTTTTGGCATCAAGAACATTGGTACCACTTTTCAACACGGCATGACATACATCTTTCATGATCTGGCTCAAATCATCCTCTCCTACTTGGACGATCTCACTGCTCGATCCAAGAAATGTACTCAACATCTTGATGACTTATGCATTGTCTTTCACAGGTGTTGTCAGTACAACATCCGCTTGAACCCTCTAAAGTGTGTATTCTGCATCATCACTAGTCGTCTCCTTGGGTTCATCGTCTCCCAATATGACATCACAGTAGACCCCATCAAGGTCCAAGCCATCACAACAATTCCTCCCCCTCAAAATTTATGCTAGTTGTAAAGCTTACAAGGCAAAGCTAACTTTTTACGCCGCTTTTTCCCCGATTATGCCACTCAAGCACATGGCTTCCTTCACTTAATACACCACAACATTTTGTTCCAATGGGATGATCATGCTCAAAATGCTTTTGATGATCTCAAAGAAGCCCTCTCCAATGCCCCATTGATTAGTCCACCCGACTATGACCGCAACTATATCCTCTACTTATCGGCCTCATCCATCTCCATAGCAGGAGTTCTCGTCCAATTAGGGGATGACAACCGGGAGCATGTTATTTACTATGTTATTAAAAACCTTTCTATGCCTCCCTTGAAATACAATCATGAAGAGAAACTCACCCTTGCAGTTGTCCTTGTAGTCCAAAAACTGCGCCATCACATCCTGCTTCAAACTACCAAGCTCGTAGCAGATTCCAACCCCATGCAATACTTGTTCAGTCACCGAAAAATTAATGGCAAATTTTCCTGATGGATCTTCATCCTTCAGGAGTACAACCTCAAATTTTCAACACCCAAGAGTAAGAAAGCCCTCATCCTTGCCAAAATCATTACAGAATTTCCTTCCAATACTACTAGTTATCCTGTCAATACATATTTCCCCGATGAACATTTGTTTTACATCCCCTCGGATGATCCCTAGTACGGCGATCTCCTCGTCTACCTCTGAACACAAAATTTTGGAAACCACCTCTCTAGGGATTATTATCGACGTATTTGACACCATGACCCTCATTACCTCCTTATCGGTGATATCTTATATCAACAAGGGGTTGACACCATACTTAGTCGATGTTTGACTATTGACAAAGCCGATAGAGTGTTGAATGACTGCCATAGTAGTGCATGCGGTGGCCACCTCTCAGGGTTGTACACGGCCTAGAAAATCATTCAAGAAGGCTATTTTTGACCCACATTGTTTCACAATTGCATCCACACTGTGAAATGATGTGAAAAATGTCATCTATACGCCAACAAAGCGAGAGCACCACCCACTCTTCTCCACCCTGTCATTACTACTAGCCCCTTTTGCAAATGGGGCATCGACTTCATGACTTTTAACCCTCCATCTATAAATGGACACAAATATATCATCATTTCATTCGATTACTTCACCAAGTGGGTCTAATCCATGCCCACCTTCAACAACACCAATGACACTGCAGCGCATTTTTTCTTTAATCACGTCATCTCCCACTTTGGAGTCCCCCTACAGTTAGTCTCCGATCATGGGAAACACTTCAAGAATGATATTTTCTTCGAACTCTCCTCTAGTTTAGGCTTCTCCCATGAGTTTTCCTCCCCATACTACCCTCAGTCCAACGGACAGGTAAAGACAGTCAACAAGCTCCTCAAAACCATTTTGCAGTGCATGGTTAACAAACATAAGACCAATTGGCACCATATGTTGTTTTTCGCACTATGGGATTATTGCACAGCAGTTAAAACTGCCACTGGTTTCACACCACTTCATCTTGTCCATGGGGTCAAGGCTACTCTCCCCATCGAGTGAGAAATTCCCACCTTGGGCACCGCTATTGAGCTATTACCCGACACTGCTCCAATAGAGCAGTGTTTTCTGAAATTAGAGTCATTGGATGAAGACCATTGGTCTTCATTACAGAACAATGAGTCATCCAAAAAGCGGTAGAAGGCCACCTTTGATCGCCATGTCAAACTTTGATCATTTAATGAAGGTGACCTAATCCTTGCTTACGATATCACTCACAATACCTTCAGCCATGGCAAGTTCAAGTCATTATGCCATGGACCTTAGATCATCCAACATTGCCTCACTAAAGGCGCATACATCCTGGCCTCTCCCGAAGGCCACATCCACGCACTCATGCACGCGAAATATTTGATCGCCCACACTCACAAAACCCCCTTGTACGGCCATCCGTACAAGCCCTACCCAAAAAAGAAACCCTAACTATTGTGCAAGAGGATACGACCACTAACCTAACTCTTGTTGATCCTGAATCACCTAGCTCGATCTCCCAGAATCTCCAAATCTCTCATCAAACCTCTCGTCAATCCACTACGGCAGTAGGTACAAATGAGGTGGCAATGTGGGCCCTACAATTATATATAGTCCCTTTTTCCAAACTTCCATACTCAATTATGGAAGCTTCGAGCATCCATTTTTCAATTCATCTTCAGCCACAGGACCAGGATCCTGCCACCTACACAGTCACATTCCTCGGGCCACCATCCATCATCGGCCCCCGGGAAGCATTTTTATCACAACACGCCTAGGTACGTATGCTCATGTTCAAAATTATCAAATGAATGTTATTTGTTCTTTATCTTCAGATATTGTTCACGTCGGCTATTTGGTTTTCATGTGTGCAGGTACTTGGTCCCCACAAATTAGCACGTCCCTTTTAGGTATAAGATCGCTACTGGCATGTAATCATTCCCTCTGAATATCAATTGCATCTCCCAGTCACACCCTCTGATTTTTTACATCTAGGATTCCCCCATCCGTCTCTACAGTACTCACACCTCCGCTGAATTTTAGTACTGTCACACGGTAGCACTCTTCCCCACATGAGTTTTCCCATTCATAAGTCCCCTTTGACACTTTGACACTCATGCTTCTTTCACCCCCTAGGGTTGGGAGTCCTCATAGTATTTTCATTGCCGAGAATTAGCTGCATGCTCCTTCTCCTTATTTTGCTAACTTCCCCATAATGGACTCCCAAGTCATCTCATCACGATTCACAATTTTACTGCACCTCCGTAGTGTCATTATCCCTCCATCTCATCCACCATCAATTTTCCCATCTACAGATTGTCCTCCACTCATTTACCTATTACAGAAACCCTCTTATGGGGCCACCACCTCCCACTTGTTTTCCAAGCAACTTGCATCCTCACAAGCCAAGCCATATTGCACTAGGGCACCCATTGTTTTATCTGTACACTTCTCCCAACTTATTCTTTATTCATTTGGTAAATGTACAAAGCCTTGGTTTATAGCCTATACATATATTTTTGTCGTCACCTTTGGAAACCTTCTTTTTTCTCGGCAAAAGCAACCCATCTTGCCCTTGGTTGGGGAATTCATTATCTTCTACTCCTATTGACTTCGTCCATAAACCCTGAGTATCCCACAGTCCACATACCCCTGATCTCTGATTTTTTCCACTTTGTCCCACCTCTAGCACAACTTAACCCACATCTAGTCGTCCCCCTGACACTATACCCAATTTCATGGTTGTTTCCACTCATACTTCACATCTATCCCCAACCAAGGGTAGTCTTGAGTCTCACCGCCTCTTGACCTTGACCATGTACCTCATCAGTTCTTGATCTCATCCAGTGGATTTCATGAAGCCCTTTGCTTCTTAGCGTCATGTCCCCCTTTCTGTCAACATCAGCATAGTTTCCAGAAGGGCAACAGTATCTTGGCTCTCATTACTTTTACAATGAGAAGTCTCAGATGGCACAGAGAGAACCATCATTATTCCTTGTTGTTGTTGACCCCCATAGAATTCGACTTCAACACCATCTCATGCTACGATGAGTCTTACTTTGCGACTATTGAAGTTGTTTTCATATATGTCAAAGACCTCTGAAATTTGATAGGCTATCAATGCTTGCGTATCATCGACACTTCTCACAGGTGTCCTTACCTTTTTTCAGAGTTTGTTCACCATCAAAATTGTCCTCTATCATTATCAAACTGCCCTGAAGGGCGATGCAGTGATCTACGTCAACACACAACTTCCGTTACTGTATTACAATTTTTGATTTACATGACATGAGCATGGGGCATGCCTGCCTCATTTGTACACAGTTTTATTTTTCCACACCTTGCGAAAGGTTTGGGTCCTATAGGTTTAATGACAGGCAAAATCGATCGTCCATCAACTGAGAGAGTGGAACCGGTCCGGGGTTGTCTAATAACCCAAGCCGTTTGGGATGAACCACCCTAACGGGTTTAGCGGCTCCATTAGCCGATCTAAGGTCCTAAGAAAACAAAAAGGAAAAACTATTCTAAACTAACTAATCTAACTAAACAAACTAATAAACTAATCTAACTAAAACTAAATATCAAACAAACTAAACTAACTAATTATTAAACAAACTAAACTAAAACTTATTATTAAAACAAACTAAACTAATTTAACTACTCTATATATATAATCTACTAACTACTACTATTCTAACTCTAACTAATAAAATATCTAACTACTAACGGAAATATAACCTGTTCACAAAATGTACAATATCTACAATTTACAGATTTAAATAAAACCTGAAAAACTCATTTATATTCTTCCCTAAGACAGAGAAAGATATTTTTGTTGATTTTATAATTTTATGAACATAAATAAAATAGAAAACTAACTAAACTAAATCACTAATCTAAACTACAAATGTATATAACTAAAATACTTATATAATACTACAGAAATTAACGAAAATAAATCGCAAACTGACCTGGAGAAATACTCCAGATTTGCCTTGTGTATGATGATTGTGCTAGCTGATCGGAGGGAGAAAAAATGCACCGAATTATCCAGGAGCTACTCGTAAACGATAGTTGTAGTGCTCTTCAAGTATGATTACAGGACAAACAAGACATAAAAATCACAACAATCATATGATTTATAAATCTCCACGGTTAGATAAAACCATATGCAAAGACTTATATGAAATAATTCAATTGATGAAGAAGAGAAATCTGTCATTCATTAACTGAATAAAGTAATTGCTATATTTTTAAGTATTGAAAGAAATCAGACATGGATCACATTAATTAAATCACATCATTCTGCAATAGACTATGATAGCTAAAGTAGTCTATAATCAATTACAAATGACATGCATAAACTCGAAACAAAAGATTGATATTATGAAAGCGAAAGTTGTAGCAGAACATCAACTTCTGTCTCAGTTTGTATTAGAAATCCATAGCCTGGTTCTCCCACAAGTGAGGATGATCCTTATTACAAAAAGAGAAAGCTGTAGAAGAACATCAACTTCTGTCTCAGTTTGTATTAGAAATCCATAGCCCGGTTCTCCCACAAGTGAGGATGATCCTTATTACAAAAATAATAAGTATTTATAATTTTTCCACAGGGTAAAACCTCCCTGTGGAAGTTATCAAAACTGTTTACATAAATCTGGGAAGATATCTCAGTTTTAACTAAACTAGGAACCTACAATAAAACTAAACACACAAATATCCCCTAGCCTGTCCAATATGTCCCATGCAATTCGAATTTACCTGAAAACGACCAAAAATAAACAAGTTAGAAGGATTCTTTATTAATAAAATGATAAAAATCTAATCCTATAGACTAGCTACAGAATCTCGTGATTTTGTAGCTGATCTAAATAAGACACAGAATCAACATTAAAATCGATCGAAAATCTTTTTAAAAATCAAATTCAATTAACATCCAATAGCTATTTGAAAACGAATCATTCAATTTGAAAATGTTTATACCATTCGAAATCAAATAGGATCAATATCAATCAAATGATCATAGAGATACGCATACTCTGTTTCGTTTGTTACCTTGAAGTTGGGTGAACAGAATCATAACCAAATATTTGTGAATCGTTTTATATCCAATTGAAACCAATATAATCAAAATAAATCGTGGGCAATTTTTTATGCTGCCTTATCAACAGGAGATACGATTGCATCCAGAACAGATCATTTTAAATCATTGTAACTGTAATGTCATAGCAAACGATACATGCCACGAGTGGATTAACTCAAACTGGCACGTAAATAAAATCATAACAGGATCAGCCGATTGTTTTTTATGCAAATTGGGGCAGAAAAAATCATCACGAGATCATTTCTTGAATGCATTTTGAAACGACTATTACCTGAATTTCCTCATACGAATTTAACAGAATGACATAAGTCGAACTAAGTTAACAAACTCATTTGAGAATAGGGCTGTAATCAAATCTATTTTTTAATACGAATATAATTCATAAAATCGATCAAACTAACTGAAGACACCGCTATCTAATCAAGCAAAACAAATGGCAGGGGTTTAACAAAGTTGTCGTGGATTGAAACTGTTCCATGATTTGGGCGTGAATATCATTTGCACAGGCCTAAAGTGAAAGTATTGTTTCCATGAAAACAGAGTAGTTCTTTTCAAATTGAAACCGAACAGAGTCGTATTCCTGTTCTTAGAAGATAGAGCATATTAAAAGATCGTAACAACCAAACTTATTAGAACCGTTGCCAATCACATCATATGAACCATAGCGAAATCAAATCCAAACGGGATCATATTCTAAATTGAGCATGAAAAACTTCCTGTTCAGAGTAGATACAAAATGAATTCAATTGAAAGCAAACTATCAGTTTCGTTGACTCAATCAGACAAACGACCAAATCAAATCCAAATGAAAACCATTCAAATCCAATGAAAATCTATCTATGGCTAAACTGGGAATGATCAAATCATATAGCCAAAACGAAATTTCATTTATTTTTAGCGAAGCGAAAAGTATATAGGATGAACACAATATGACAGAGTCATTTCAAAATGTAAACAGAGCTATTCAAAGACCAAATACGAATCATTATATTAACCCTAATCATTCAAACAACTAGAACAATTTTGAAAATCATACCTATATGACGAGCAGATGGCTTGATCACAACAATTTGGAGTTGATAACGGCTCTGGCCGATTCAACATTTTTGAAAAGGATGGAACCTGTTGTCTTCTGCTTCTTATCCATTGCTTGAAGTTTGTCTTTTTGGGCGGTCAACACTGCAACTCGATTTTCCAGTGATTGAATTTTCGATTGGAGTATGGGAACGTCGATGTAGTATCGTTCCAGCCACAAATCACATTGGTCATAGGATGACTGTGTGGGTTTTGAAAGTGCAGGTGAGGGTTTGATCATATTGCTGAGGGTTTTGTTAGGTAATTTAATTCCTGGGTAACTGGGATCGTTCCTTAGGCAGGGGGGGAGATTTGTCACGAAATCATAAGGTGGTTTGGGGCATAAACCCTGCGAGTAAGTGTACTCACTGGGTAAGAAACGTTCTACGTCAGAGTCTGAATCCTCACTAAGGATTATAGGCTTTGAATCAGCAGAGGGTTTAGGTTTGTTCCTAGCCATTCTCGAAATGAGCCGAGCATTTTTTTTACCCTTGGCATTAGCAGTAGGATTTTCCTTAGCCTTCTTGCTCATAGGTCTCTTTATGGCCTCGGCCTTCTCAGTTCCAACGTCTAGTAAGTCAATAGCAGGGTTGACCAAAGGTTTAGGAGAGGGCAATAGGATATGGAAGGGCACTGGTGGCCGAACATTAGTTTCAGTAATCATAGGCTTGTCAACTTGGACAGGGTCCGTATCATAAAAACCATTTCGAGCAACGAAAGCTCTCCAAATATCACCATGTAGACTCAAATGATAAACAATGATAAGTTTAATGAGCCCATGGTGAAACAGG